>PVIU01006426.1:0-102032 GCA_004026605.1 Ondatra zibethicus
CTGTCATTGAGAACTGTTAAAAGCATCTTCAAACATTGGCCTATTTTATTTCTTAATGTTAATAATATATCTGTATTTGCTCAATGAATGAGTCTCAAGAAGCTTTACTGATTAGAGGCATGAATACATTTTCATTTAAAATTATAATCACTTCCTCCCAAAGAAGAAAAAAATTATTTGTGTATATTTTTTTTTAAAAAAGCAGAGTCAGGATGAGTCACCATAGTGGCAACACTGTTATAGGGTAACAAACAATATTTTGATTAGGTTGGGGCCTGTTTCACATTAGGCAGTATCTTGCTTCATGTTTAATCCTGTTCTAACGCTCACAGTGGTGATGTTGAAAGACCCCAACTGATTTTTCATAATGAACTGGATGAATTGGGTAATGGGACAGATTCTTCCTCCCCGAACTTGTGGTTTTATCTATAAAAACTTGCTTGCATGGATACTCGGGGTGCTTGGCTATCCCGAAGCTGGGCACCCGCTTGCGCAAACGTAAATCGTGAATTAAACCTCGTGCTTTTGCAAAAAAAAAAAAAAAAAAGAGTTAAGATTCAAATGTGTGGGGAAAGAAAGAATAGAGATACGATTTAAGTAGTGTGGAAGTAGTCATTTTCGATGTAAGGGTGACAATGAACACAGGCTTGAAGGTGATATTAAAACCCCACCATTTAGGTAATTTTGAGACTTGAAATTTTAAGCATACTTGAAGCCTATTTGTTCTGCATGTTGCTAGCTGGCAAGAGGTGACAGATGGGAGGAAAGTCAAAGATTCTTCTTGATCTCCCTGTCTCATTAGCTGGGAATGGCATTTCCACAATGCTTCTTCCCTGCCTCACTGGAATAAATGGCTTTCAAAGCTCCGGTTTTGGTCCATCGGTGACAAGAATGTGGTTTACTTTGAGAATTTGCTCTTGAGAGCCTTACAGCAACATAGAACGTAATGTTATATCCTTCATTGGTTCTTAGAAGTGCAGAAGCTCACACGCTGCCCTTAAGGTCGGCTCTTACGTGAGTCAGGCAACAGGTCAGCCTTGCCTTTCTGTCAGTTATAGATTCAGATGAGAAAGTGGCTTGTTTTCTGGACAGTCTTCATCAATCTTAGCACAACTTAAAACAGAACTACCTCTTTCTTCCAGGTTGTGTTCCTGGCTTCTGCATACGCAAGTCCCCAGCTCGGCGATGAGAGCTGTGCTGCTGTGGGTGCTGTGACACATTACCTGTATCTCTGCCAGTTCAGCTGGATGCTCATTCAGGTTGGTTGCTCATTCACTCCCCGCCACTGCCTCCTGACTCTGGGTCCCGAGGCGGCCTTAGTGCCTGGTGTTCTCCATACTGAAGGAGAAATAATTCCAATATAGCCATCACACCTTTCCCAGGGTGTAAATGCAAGAATGTGTAGTAACTTTGCAGCACCAGAGAGCACAGTTAGGAAAAATGAGGCAAATCTAGCGTGACTGAAAACAAAAAGGTGTAGAAGAAGAAACTTGGAATATGGGTCCTATAGAATAAGCCCTTTGAACTGCATTCTCTGGATCATCATAGAAGTTGTTGAAGAAAGGGAATGGTGTGATTAGATTTCGGTTTTAGGAAGATACTCCTGCTTGTGGTTAACTGGAGGTAGGAAAGAGTGACTGAGGCTAGCAGTTACTAGTGTTAACTGTACCATAAGATGGTGGAACATTCCTACCAAATAGAGAAGTGTCGGGAGAAACAAAGTGAACAACTCGGGTATTTCTTTTCATTAATGCAGAATTTGGGGTGTAGATTCGTTGTCAGGAATGCAGGAGCTGGTGGTCCCTGCATTCTCCGTATCTGGTGTGAGTATCTGATGGAGAATGTCTCCTGTGCTGAGTAAGAGCAGTGAGGAGGCAAAAGAGTTTCCAGTAATCAACAGCAGTAGACGTGGCAGCGATGCAGAGAGGGAGAGGACAGGGGGAGATTCTTTTGTGGCAGGTGAGAGACAGACAGATAGGCACACTATGCAGAGTGAGGTTGGATATTTATTAAGTGGGTTATGAAAGGAAAGGGGAGAAGGAGAAGAGCAGAGAGAGGGGCAGAGAGAGAGAGAGACAGAGACAGAGAGAGACACACAGAGAGAGAACAGAAGGAGATTCTTGAGCAGGCCTCTGGCCTTGCCCCTCTCTGCACATCTCAATCCAATTATTTCCTCCCTCCAAGGTATGTATCTTCAGATGGGGATGATAATTCCTAACTCCTAGAATTACTGCTTTATAGATCTTTCAGAACCTCCAATCTGGAAAATATGTCATTATCTCTAACATCTCTGTCAACTGATTTAAAAATAAGTCTAAGCCATAAACAAAACTGAAATAGCTTCTTATTAGAATAAATTTATTAGATATCCTGATTGCAAGATTACTTTGGGATTTGATCTAAGCTGGAGGTTTTAGTAAATGACTGTGCAAGTGGTTATCTATCCGCCTGGACTGAGTCTGCAGTGGTTTCCTGAAGGCCTTTGTCCCTGTCCCTGACATATTCTGAGTTTCTGATTAACGATGTAGATGAAAACACAGGAAACTTCTTATCAGATCTGAAGATATCCGGAGATAACAGGATAGTCACAGCAGGAAACCTTCTGTGTAAGACTCCCTGTAGAACCAATATGAGCACCTGTACTTATACATTGTATAATAAAAAGACAGTGTCACTGATGAAATATAATATAAATGCTGGAAATTTCACTCTAACATAAACTCAGTGGCAATGTGGCGTGTGACCAGAGTACCACACAGACCTAGGTTACATGAGTAACAGTATGAAGGCAACCGTGACTGCATTATAGTCTATAATACACTGTCATCCTAGAGACAAAGACCATGTTTACAGTTCACGTCCTAGCTTGTGAGGAATCAGAAGGTTCTTTCTTGAAAAGGGTTTGGGAAGATGCTTCTGAAAGAAATCCCAGGAGAGATCCTGCAGGAGACAAAGCCTGGACCAGGGTTCTGCATTTGGCAGAACTAAAGCAAAAACTATTAGAAAATGAAAATGTCATTCATGTTAAGAACATTCACAGCCAGTAATACTTACTCTCAGAGCTGAAGAGACTATTTTGGAACACAGTGAATCAAATAGTTAGTCATATTCAAACAGAGAAATGACTTTCGCATGTATTTCAGGTAGAGTCCCTGTTTCCGGGGTATTAAACCCGAGGCTATATAAGATTTAACCAAAGTTAATGGAAATCCGTTTTTTCCTTGCTTATATTTCTGGTTGTGGCTGATGCATATTTGGTAGATTAACTATGTTTCTGTGTGGCTCATGGTTTAGAGAAATGGTTGCGAGTGGCAGTGAGCATCATGCACTTCAGATGGTACACTACACATCCTGCATGGTTTGTGGTGTGACCACAAGGGAAAATCCAATAACTTCTCAATTTTAGGTAGGTTACTTTTAATAAGTTATTTTATGGTCAGATGTCATTTTGCCAATCTGTGCTTTGAATTTATAAAATTCTGTGTGCTGAAACTTGTTTTAAAGATCTAAGTCAATCTTAAAAATCACTATGCAACAAGAGAGGCTAGTGTTAGTCCAATCCTGTGAGGCAAACTTGATTAAAAACTTGAACATGAGCACATACATAGTGTGCAGAAATGCATGCAGGCAAAACACTGATACATATAAAATAAAATAAATGAAAAATTTAAAAAGACTTGAAAGAATGTTAGTACTCTGATAATTCTTCCTGTTTTGTTTTTTTGTTTTTTTTTCCATCACAAGAGAGAATCAGATGATATATATATGTCGGTCACGTGATGATAATGAGTTCATCATTAATCTTTAGTCACAAAGTTAAAAGCACCAGATTTATCAGATTGGGTTGGAGAAATGGCTCAGTGGGCAAAATGCTTGCTGTCAAGACTGAGTCTGAGTTCAAGCACTGGACCCACATGCTAGAAGGAAGGAATCACTTCTAATAAGTTCTTCTCTGACCTCTACACATATATACCCTTGCAGTACACTCATTAGGATGCACATAGATAGAGATAATAAAAAATGTCCTTAAAAGAAACATTTTAAAATAACAGACTGATGGGTATTTTGTTCGGGTCACATTTTCAATGTCAGGATACACATTTGTAAATGGTTTCACTTTACTTTTATGTCACATGTTTTCAACACCCTATGGTAAAGTTAGATTACATTTAGACTGCCGGGAGGAGACGCTCATTGATAAACAAGTTGTATAACATCTTCAGCCTATCTTGCAGATCAGGTTACAGTTACACCATCTTTGAAAACTGTGAAAATACAAAACTAACTAATCCATACAGAAAGTTGGCCCTGTGCCTGGCTCAGAGTGTACACTGTGCAGATTCACTTATGGTGCTGCAGAGGCTAACGTGAGACTAAAATAGCAGAGATGTTGAATATTATACTTTTTCAATGTAATTAATATCTTTTGTTGAATGGGGGATGTGTTTGCTTCATAGGAATAGGATGATTTTAAGAGAGGCACACACCAGCCACAAAGCCTTAGCAAGGCAATCTCTGATCTCTAGGTTAGCTTGCATGCCTGTTCAGCCCCGCCTCTCCCACCAACAACCTTACTCCCTTCCTCAGGCTTGGCTTTCTCTCGCTGGGAAGTCACATAGCATGGTGGGAATGTAACAATAGCAAAGTTTGCTTATTTGGTTTTGAAACAAACAACTCACAAATTCCATATTGGGCCAAGGATGATTGTCCTGCCTTTTTGTTTGTTCTTCGTGTAAGATTACTCAGTGTGAACATTGAAGTCATTTCCCACTTCCTTAAGATGCCAGGGTCATGTTTACTCTAAGTTAGATTGACAGTGAGAATTTCAAATGTTAATGCCTTTCCTCTAGGCTGCTGACTAGTTGTTGTGATTTTCTTTCATTTTGGAGATAACATATACTAACATTACAAAATAAAAACACTTCAGAGTGATGTCAAATCAATTGTACATCTTTCTTGCTATTTTGTATATTTACCATTTTTGCTTTATCCCCAATGCCATGCTCAAAGGTAAACAGTGCTAATGGTTTCCTGTGTATGCCTCCACAAATACCCCATGAGTAGACAAATATTTATAAATCTATAAACAAGCACACATGTGTATCCTTGTGATTGTATATACTTTTTATGTGAATGTATATATATTTATGTTTGGGAATCTTTACTTTCACAATGTTTAACTCTACTCTCTTCTATGATATAATATAGCTATTTTGCAATTTATTTTGTAGTCTTTAATTAATTCTGGTTAATGGCAGTTAGTTCTTTGCATTATAAACAATAGTTGTTTGCTTAGAGAGTATCCATAGAATTCCTAAATATTATGTCTTTATTATGTATGGTCACACAAGACATGATTCCAATTGGATTACCAGATCATGGGTTCATTGAAGAACTATAATATAAACTGTGATTGTTTGCAATATCCACATACAGTAGAAGTAAATGTAACTTTGCTTTTTGTATTCATTTGGCTCAGTTTTATGATCACTCATGTCACCATGTTAAATCACTGTAGAACAACCTGCTTCAATCACAGAGGACAGGAGAGTCTTGCATTGTCTCTACAACCTCATTCTCTCATTCCTAAGGTCACAGCTTATTCAAACATAATGTTTTAATTTGAAAGTAAAGTTTCTTTGATGAATGTATTCTTAAATTGGTAGAGGCTAGAAATCACTATGCTTGAACATTTATATCTTCTGCCTTAATTTTTCCATGTATCCTGACAATGGAGAAACAAAAATACAGGATCTTCATTCCTTGGTAACAAGGCCTGGAGCATGGCAGCAGGAAGAGGAATTAAAGTTAGCCATGCTTTCCTTTGTCATTGATTTAATGTGACAGAACTTCAAAAGTATTGAAGACAACAGACTGATAGTTACCAAAATAAAAATGACATACCCAGGAAATACTTAATTATCAAGCTTCCAACAGCCTTGCAATTCTTTTAATGCAATAAAGAATAAGAAAAAGAAAGGAGAAGGACATGTTGGAACATTTCTTAGATTTGCAACTAAAATGAATGATTAAGAACACGTGCTGATGGGTAGAATTAGTAGCTTGTGTGACTGCAGATTACATAAAATGCTATACATCAATTCAGTGATTCTAGTGAAATAATAACCAAGTATTATACACTGCCTGGATAAAATCTTTGTTCATATGAAATTTATAGAGTTCAAATAGCCTATTTAGCCTAAAATAAATGACATGACTTTTCTAACATACTAATGGTTATATAAAGACGTAGTAATGAACTAATGAATTTGTGTTTATAGAATATATAAAACCATAATTCTTCCCTATGATACCTAAAACAATGTTTTTGAATTTTTTGTATATGTAGATTCTTCTCTGTGTAGTAATGTAACCAAATGCTTATAGATACAGTCTTTAGTGTTATTTGGATATTTTAGTTAGTTTTTTTTTGTATTTTAAATGGAATCAATTAAAAATTTCGCAGTCCCAGTTACTAATTCTGGAAATTAGTTCTTATTTGAGAGGTTAAAGACAGAGAGAGCCAAAGAGAGGAAAGACAGAGAGACAGAGGGTACTAAAATAATACAGCTCAAAATTACTTGAATTAAATTAGTTTTATGTATATTAACTCATGGGGTCTATATTTTTCTATAAATATTGGTTAAACTCATGTTTTGCATTTAATATTTTATAGTTTTCACTAGTTAACTTGTGCTCCTCTTAAAAGGAGGTTTGCTGAAATAAAATCAAGTCTTCTAAAATTCCTTCTGAACAAAGGTTTTAAAGTATGCACATACATGCACATGCATGTATGCACACATGCATGCACACACACATGCACTCTCATATTTACATATGTGGGAGGAAATTTACAACTATTTCAGTTCATAAAATGGTTATTAAACTCAATTAAAATGGTGCAAAAATATGTTCATTTTCACTTATTTGGTTTTCTCAAAGATTACAAGCAATACATTTAACCAGATACTATAAAATCTGGTTTTCTATACAAGATAAACCAAAATTAATCTGCCACAGCTCATAGTTAGGCTTCATCAATATATGTACGAATAACCCCTCTCATTCTTTACTAAATGTTACCTTAAAAAATATGGACAGGAACAAACATATCTCTGTTTTCTTTTTCTTGGAGCATGGATCTCTACTCACATGTAAAGTGTGTGTTGGTTATGGAAAGATAAGAATATAAGGTCTTAGCCTGGTGGTGGTGGCTTATGCCTTTAACCCCAGCACTCAGGAGGCAGAGGCAGGCAGATCTCTAAATTTGAGGTCTACAAGAACTAGTTCTAGGACAGCCTCCAAAGCTACAAAGAAACCCTGTCTCAAAAAAATCAAAAAAGAAAAGAAAAAGAAAAAATAAGGGTCTTATGCACAAGATGCTAATATCAGTGTTTTATAAACTTCTATGGAAATAAATCTTAAATACAATGTCTTGGGTTATTTGTTTATTTAATGTAAGATCCCATATATCTCAAGCTATCCTAAAACGGGCTATACAGCCGAGGGTAACCTTGAATTCCTGATTCTTCTGCTCCCACTTTGTGAGTACTGAGGTTAGAAGCATGTGCCACTACACGTGACTTCAACACTCTTACATCATATTACAAACAAGGAGCCACTACACGTGGCTTCAACACTCTACCTATTACAAACGAGGAGCTACTACATGTGACTTCAACACTCTAAATCATATTACAAAAGAGGAGCTATGAGTTTAAGGACAGGAAGATGGTTAAATTCTCAGTCTATCTTCATCTTTTAGCTTCAAGAATGGCACACACACACTCACTCACTCACACACACACACACACACACACACACACACACACACACAGAGTCACTTTACAAGACAAAGTAAACTAAGTTAAATTGATTGAAACAGTACCGAATCATGACAGTAGTAAGTAGATAAGAGCACTCACTCAGCCGAAGCTGTGAGTGCAGTTTGTCTGTCCAGCCTTCCCTGCGAACACTTTCTCTCCAGACACTGCTGTAGCACAGCTGCCGCAGGTCAGTTTCATGGACAGCTTCAGTGAACATGGGTTTGCAAGGTGATTCAATGAAGAGATTGGTCCAGATGAATCCAAGTTTCTATTTCTGACCAAACCAGCTGTGACCAGCTGAACAGGGTCACATGGCACATGGAGCTTCTGAGCCAATACTGTGTATGGCTGGGGGAGATGAGAGACAGGGCTTAGGAAAGGAAGTTCATAACCTAAGCATGCATCTCAAAATATGCCTACCTAAATATATTAAATAAAATTTAAGGTCAAGTATGACTCTAGTGTCATGCTTTTAACATTAGTACTTGGGAGGTGGAGGCAGGAGGATGAAGAATCCATAACTATTTTTGGCTGTATATAAAGAAAGAGAGGTAGGCGGAAAGAAAGAAAGAAGGAGAAAAGAAAGAAAGGAAAAGAAGGAGGAAAGAAAGAAAGAAAGAAAGAAAGAAAGAAAGAAAGAAAGAAAGAAAGAGAAAGAAAAAATAAAAATTCAGGAAAACTGAAATGAGTCAGAGAAAATCTTACACATGGACCACATGATTGTCAAGAATAATTAAAATATTTTAAAATACTATGTCCAATCTACACTGTGAAAAATGATATACAGTGTAATGCTTTCTTCATACTATATTTCAGTGATTGGATCCTGTTAGGAAGGAATTTACATTTTTTCGAACTGACAAAAATTTATGACACGGAGCTATCTTTCCTGAATCAAGTCATTGAGAATTCGGTGACACAGTCCTGCACGGATGAACCTAGAAAACAATTATCTCAACTTCTCACCTCCTCTTAGCTAAGACTATAGCTGAGATGTTCCTGGAAGGCTCAGCTATCCTCCGTGAGAAATTACCGTCTGTGTGAAAGCAGACGTCGGAGAAAACCCCAAACCTTACCAAGCTGAATGAACGGAGACATCACTCACTACACCCCTGTATAAGGGACACTTGCCCCTTCTGCAGTGCAGGTTGACCCACTATGCAGATGCACATAGACACATCTTGTATTAGAGTGTATATTGCACAACTAGTGCATCTGGAGTGACCTTTCGCTTGGGTGACTTTTTGTCCTCTAATAACCAGCATTGACTACCTCAGCATCCCTTACACAGCAGTCGCTGGTTTGAGTCTACACCCTATGCTAAGTGTAGAGGGAGCTGTGCACAGAGGGTGGGGGTAACACAACAACCTTTGGCCTTAATCACTTTTAAAAAGGAGTTAGAACAAATCTGCATAAGCAACAATTCAAAACATACTTTATAATTGCATTTATATGCAGATGTGCATAAAGATAAGGAAATATATTCAAAGACAAAAATCTCCAAGGAACCAAATATTTTTATTCTTCCCAAGTTTAGCCTAGTATAATCCCTCAAGACTGAAATGGTGCAGATAGGATCTTGCTCAGAAGCCTCAGTAAACAGCATCTAAAAGTCTCCCACAGCATGAGACATACTTTTTTTCCACTCGAAAGGGCTTACACTGTGTCATTCCAAGTTTGGGGCATAAGTTATTTATGCTTGTCCACATCCTTCTAGGAGATTTGAGGAACTGGTGACATTTTCCAGTGGGAACCATGTGTGTGCTCAGCAATTTGCATTATTAGCCCTCACTGCATTTTTCTAATAACCATGCATGATAAAGAAGCAGAGAACGTACAGATGCTGCCCCTTCCAGAGTTGGTCCTCCTCAGGAATATGTGTGTAAAGTCATGTATACCCACACTTCACACACTGACTTGAGGAGGGTGACTTTTGCAGGAAGGTGATATAATGGGATGCTGTGACAGCCATTGTCATTGCTGTACTTAGTAATAGCTAAGTAAGGCAATTGAGGAAAGAAAATGATAGAAGACAGAATAGATAACTTCTAGATCTGACCTTGACACAAGCTTGATTGGTACTTGGGGACAATGACAACATTTACGTGCTTTATTTTCCATATTCCATCCGTCTAATCTGTCCCTACATCCTCCTAACTCAAGGCATGTGCCCCTTGTATACTTTTATCCTAAGAACTAGAAGATATGTGATGTGGTTTTAATATAAAATAACTGTTTCTCTTACTCATTTGGTGCCCTCTTGTTAGAATCTATGATTCAAAATAGTAAATCACATCCCACCCTTTCCGCGATGCATCCTCAGTGGCTAGCCTGACCTCTGATATTCACTATGTTCTTGGTAAATATTAGTCAAGTAAATGAACAAGAAAGTGCAAACAGACTGCAATCTTTCTTGATTTTTCTCCATTCATAGTCACAATGTGGTTTGGAATCAGTAGTCCTGCGTGCACACACTGTTGAGATGGAGCCTGGCTCTCCCTGTATTAGGTGCTCATGTACAAAAGCTGTCAAAATCTCTGAAAGTTCAGAGGCATTATTTCTTCATCCTCATCATGAATTTATTCCTATGGGAAGTGGTTTGGTGACAGACAGTGTTTGTTTTTTCAGAGGCATGTTTACAGACACTCAGACTATCATGACAAAGTTTAAGGCAGAACATAGTAAGGAAAAGAAAAAGGCCTTTAGATTATATATTTTCTCATATTCCCAGAGTTTTTAAAAATGCCCTAGATTTCTTGACTATCTGAAATAAAGGAATATTGTAACTTAAAAATAATCCAACTTAAACTGTTTTTATGAGTCTGGTCTTCCCCTTTATTGCTAGTGACCCTGCATGTCTACACCAGCAGAGCTGTGTCTCGTGCCACTAACCCCGAGCATGCTCATATCGCTTCCTTCCCTAGTCTGTGAACTTCTGGTACGTGCTGGTGATGAGTGATGAACACACCGAGAGGCGATACATGATCTTTTGCCTTCTGAGCTGGGGCCTTCCGTCTTTTGTGGTGATTCTCCTCATAGTCATTCTGAGAGGAGTCTATCATCAGGACATGCCGCAGATCTATGGACTCATCCACGGTGACTTGTGAGTACATCCAAGCAGTGCTGCTGTCTTGGGCTTTTGGTACTTTCACTGATAGCTTCACTGGTACTTAGGGACACGGCTGGATGAGGGGTGTAAGTGCGGCCATTTCACACCTTTGCTTTCCTGCTCACTTTCTGAAGCTGTCCTTTGTCTAATCATTCATTCCTTTAAATATAAAATCACTGCCTCTGGATTAGCAGTTTCCTCTGGTGAGAGGTATTAATAGCCAGCAGTAGATTATATCTTAGCATAACAGTTTCCCCAGATGAGACAAATAGTAAGAGATGACAAATCAAATCACTGTGAACATTTTGATAATGAATCAATGGAAAATTCTGGTATTAACCTCACATGTCAAGGATAAAGCCCAGTTAGTTCCTTCTCAAATGGAGTTTTCCACTTTCCTTTGAAGTGTTTACTGTACCATCTTGGTGTCTCCATCTACAGAACCTTCAGGTAACAGGTTTGAAATTTCAACTGCGAGAACACAATGCATGCTTAGGTTTTTATAATAAGAAATTTGCAATTGTAATTTCTTGAATCAAGTATCTACCAGACTCAGAAACAAACTATGCAAAGATCTTAATCTTCAAGCTAAAAATCTTATCTGGATTTACTGAAAACAAAAATAAAGCTGTTTGCTTAAAACAAAAATAAAGCTGGCATGAGTTCACAAAGGGTCTGTAAGTTGCCACACTAAACTGTAGAAACGCTGCATTTAAAGTTTATATTTTTATAGTATTTGGAAATATTTTCAGTTCTTTATTGTTTTCTAAGTTTTTTAGTGGTCTGATGTTTATTGTTGATTAGACAAATTTGAAAGGAATGAGGGTGAAATTCAATGGTGCTTTATAAGGACAAATCAAAGTTTTCTATGTGGGGAAAAAAAGAGTAAAAATGTCCTAAGTTTTATCTCTGGTTTGAGTGTTGATCTAGGATTCATATTCTTTCTAGCTTCTTTGGTAAATTTAGGGTAGTCTGCTGCCTCTGTGTGTGGAGTAATATTATGTACAGAGTTGTCTGTATTTCTTTAAAACAAGAAAACACCAATCAGTACATGAGCATATATTAAATAAGGGATGATGTGGTACATTATGGGCTCTAACAAAACCAGGAAACATGGAGGGGTTGGGAGGTGAGATGGCTGGGGTGAGTGTACATCCAGGGAACAGTTACGCTTTCATGGTTAGTGCCAAGCCCTACACCCAACCCCAACTCTCTCTGTCCTTCGCATTAAAGACATTGAATATGAACAAAAGTATAGCTTGGGGAATAGAGGAGAATGGCAGTTACGTCACACTCGCAATCAGTTGTCTTCAACAGGAGCAGCAGACACTGACAGAGAAGAAGAGACAGTAAGGCCAGCCTTGAAACTCTGCTTTAAGTTCACACCCACTCCTGTGAACTGGGGAGAAGGCTTTTAAAACCGATTTCACTGTCTGTGTCGGAACCAGCCTTCTGGTTGCTAGCTTCACTTACTTCCTTAAATCTCGCAGACTTCTCTCCAAACAGCTTGTTTACTCTTTCCAGTACTAATCTCCCAAGCATTGGGAGTAAAGTATTGTTTGCAGAGCTGAGAGCATGGAAGGATGGATGGATGGACTTTGTATCTTGTTTGTGCCTTAACAGAAAGAAGAGATTCTCATTGTATAACACAGACCTGCTATTCAAGGAATCCTGAAGCAATAACACAATAACATTTCCTCAGCACAATAAAATGGTGTACTCATGCATGGTTTTTGAGTCCATTGGAGTTGTTCAAAAAAATACAATTAAAAATTCTGCTGTTGCATATTTTCAAGAGGAAGAGAGAGTAGTAGGGACCATCAACCCATAGATGCCTGAATATCAAAAACATTGTCCGAACAAGAAGAGGGTTTATAAAGAACATGGCCACAAGGAGATCTTTACTAGACATTCCTGTTAACACTTTGTGATCTTAAAATCAAATACTTCTACACACACACAAAGAGACACAGAGAGACTTGCACACACAGACACATGCACATATGCAAGCATGTATAGAGACATACAAATATACACACATGCACAACTTGTTTCTGAACCTTGTATATTACTTCTTTGAAGATGACTCATCTCCTTTATTAGCAAACCATAAAACAAAAACCTTTGTGATTATAAAGCTTAACCAGCTTCATTACTCTAATAAAAATAAGAAAAAATTAAAATTCTAAAAGAAATAACCTACTTGCAAGCTTATGAGAAAGATGTCGCCCATTTATCACATAAGTTTATATGAAAATATCAGTTACTTTGTACATATGAAAATGTTTGAAAGATGGAACACTTTATATGAGAAGTCATTGCAAGGTCATTGTTGCTTCTAAACAGTTAAATAGTTAATAAGTACTTGTTATTGATGTACACAAATGTGTTCTACACATGCACAGCCATGACATACATGTGGTGACATACTTGGCCAATGGCAAATCATGAGACATGTGTTCAAATGCACAGGCACACACTGGCATGCTCTTTATATGCATGATCATTTTGTCTATTTATTGGGTCAAGAAGAACCTCTCATTCTGATTGCTTTAGGGCATTGTTTTTTGTTTATGTGAACTCTAGAAGATGGCAATCAATGTCATTTCAAAATAAGAATATACATATCTTGCTATTAAATTTTGAAATACTAGGTAATTTTTCAAGTTTCTGCATCATTATTTGTTGAACATAAATAAATCATGAGTAAAGAGCTGGTGGCTGGTGGCAACTCCTTTCTTATGTGAATCCTTTGGCAAGACAGGGCTTCTCTTTTTTTAAATTTTTTTTATTTTTCCATTCAAAAATTTACACTTCCTCCCCTTCTCCCATTCCCTTCCCGCTCCCCCACTAACCCTCTCCTCTCCCCCTCCATCCTTAAGAGAGGGCAGGATACTCTGCCCTGTGGGAAGTCCAAGGCCCTCCCCCCTCCATCCCGGCCTAGGAAGGTGTGCATCCAAGTAAACTGGGGTCCCCAAAAAGCCAATACATGCAGAAGAGACAGGTCCCAGTGCCATTATCTATGACTTCTCAGTCCGCCCCCATTGGCAGCCACATTCAGAGAGTCTGGTTTGATCACATGCTCGTTCAGTCCCAGTCCAGCTGGATTTGGTGAGCTCCCATTAGATCAGGCACACTGTCTCAGTGGATGGACCAACCCCTCGCTGTCCTGACTTCCTTGCTCATCTTCTCCCTCCTTCTGCTCTTCAACTGGACCTTGGGAGCTCAGTCCATTGCTCTGATGTGGATGTGGATCTTTGTCTCTATCTCCATCCATCGGACAAAATTTCTATGGTGATATTCAAGATATTCATCAGTGTGACTATGGTACAAGGCCAGTTCAGGCACCCTCTCCTCTGCTGCCCAAGGACCTAACTGGGGACATCCCTGTGGACACCTGGGATCCCCTCTAGAGCCAAGTCTTTTGCCAACCCTAAAATGCCTCCCTTAATGTAGATATCTTCTTCCCTGCTCCAATATCTGCCCTTCCTCCATCTCCACCCTCCTACTCCCCCAAGCTCACCCCAGTCCTTCCCTTCTCCCTTCTCTTTCCCCCTCTCCCCTTCCTCCAACCCCTCCCCATGCCTACCCCCACCCCTGTGCTCCCAACTTTTGCCCGGTGATTTTGTTTGCTTCCAATTTCCAGGAGGATCTATATATGTTTTTCTTTGGGTTCACTTTGCTATTTGGCTTCCCTAGGCTTGTGAACTATAGGATTAATGTCCTTTGTTTATGGCTAGAGTCCACTAATGAGTGAGTACATACCATATTCATCTTTTTGGGTCTGGGTTATCTCACTAAGGATAGTGTTTTCTATTTCCATCCATTCGCATGCAAAATTCAAGATGTCATTGTTTTTTTACCGCTGAGTAGTACTCTAATGTGTATATAGTCCACACTTTCTTTATCCATTCTTCCATTGAGGGGCACCTAGGTTGTTTCCAGGTTCTGGCTATTACAAATAATGCTGCTATGCAATACATGGGCACAGAAGACTACTTCCTATGTATAACCCCAGTGACACAGACAATAAGAGCAACAATGAATAAATGGGACCTCCTGAAACTGAGAGGCTTCTGTAAAGCAAAGGACACAGTCATTAAGACAAAAAGGCATCCTACTGAATGGGAGAAGATCTTCACCAACCCCACATCAGACAAAGGTCTGATCTCCAAAATTTATAAAGAACTCAAGAAACTAGACATTAAAATTCTAAATAACCCAATTAAAAGATGGGGTAATGATCTGAACAGAGAATTCTCAGCAGAGGAAGTTCAAATGGCCAAAAGATAGTTAAGGTCATGTTCAACTTCCTTAGCAATCAGGGAAATGCAAATCAAAACAACTTTGAGATATCATCTTACACCTGTCAGAATGGCGAAAATAAAAAACACCAATGATAGCCTATGCTGGAGAGGATGTGGAGTAAGGGGAACACTCATGCATTGCTGGTGGGAATGCAAACTTGTGCAACCACTTTGGAAATCAGTGTGGCGGTTTCTCAGGAAATTGAGAATTAACCTACCTCAGGATCCAGCAATACCACTCTTGGGAATATACCCAAGAGATGCCCAATCATGTTCAAGACAGGGCTTCTTTAGGGGTAGTTTTAATAATGCATTACATATCTTCCCAGCCTTGATGAATGGGAGCCCACATGAAGCTCTGTTATGGCTTTTTAGAGGATTGTCACAGAAGTAAGAGCTACACAAGAACATCCAAATGAACATACTCTCAAAATGCTCATCTTCTCAAAAAAGAGTGATGTCTTAGAGCAGCTGAACTGTAGTAAGTGAACAGTACACTAACTTATATCTGGCTTTAATTCTATAGATTAGTAGATCCAAAGTGACTAATCTTATATTGTAATTCCTTCTCTCCCTAATTCACATACAACTTTCTTCTTCGTTACCCAAGGAACTCAAATTTCAGATAATTCTGTTTGTTATAGAACTCATACCAACCAGAATGGCCATCAGCAAGAAAGCAATAAGAGCAAATGTTGCTGAGGCTGTGAGAGAAAAGAAGGAACACTATTGTATTGCAAGTAGAAATATGAATTAGTTCAGTAACCATGAATGTTAACTTGGAGGTGCCTCAAAAGCTAAGAGTAGAAGTCCTGTGCTATCCAGTTATCCCAGTCCTGTGACTCTCCCGGAAGGAGTTCACGTCAGATGAAGAAGAGGAATGAATGGCATGCCTGTGGTCCTGCTGCCGTGTTCACAGCGGCCACGTCGTAAAATCACCCCAAGTTCCTCTCAGCAGGTGAAGAGATGAAGCAAATGAGGCTATACAGAAAAAATAAAACATTACTCATCACAAAAGAATGAGTCATGTCATTTCCAGAAAAGTGTGTAGGACTAGAGATTGTCATCTCCAGTGAAAGCAGACGCAGACGGCAGCGGTCATGTGTTTGCTCATGTGTTTGCTCGCATAGTAGAGCCTAGTGGGGAAGGGGTCATAAAGGAGAGTGCAAACCACTGGGAAAGCAGAAGGGACTGAAGAGAAGGGGTGGCAGGTATGCGGGAGAGTTGGGTAATATATGATGGAACTATGCCATCTGCAGAAATGACATAATGAAACCCATTACTCTGTACAACTTATATATATATATATATATCAGTAAGACGTCACCCTCAAGAGGCTTTGAACATCCTTGAGAAGTGTTCTGATGAAGGTCCTCTATCTCAAAAGCACCCAGCCTTTGAATCTGAAGCCATGTCTCTTTTTGCCCACATCCTACAGTGATGAACTATTTTCCAGTCCAACTATTGATTCTTAACCTTTTCCTAGTGCATGTCTGATCTTAGTCATCTCCTATTCTACCACACTGCTGTTCTTCGGCCTCTCTTATCTTTGGAGTGGGGGATTGTCTGACCACTGCTGTTCTTCGGCCTCTCTTATCTTCAGGGTTGGGAGTTGTCTGACGTACTTCCCAACTCATAGTGTCTTCGTGTTGTAATATTCTGCCAACTTGTTGGTGTTTTAGTTCTAGCTGCTCTTCATAACTCCCAGATCATGGCTCAGTAGGTCCCACTGCTCAGCACTGTTGCTGACCTGTTTCTCAGATTGGTCCTTCAAGCCACCCCCCTTCGTTGCCCTTTGTGGATGAACCTCTTCATGTGTGTTACAGTATCTAATGTTTACATTGTTTATAACTCAGCTTATTTTCCTTCACTTAGTACATCCTTATTTTTCTCCAGAGTAACAACTTATGTATCAATTTAGTGAGTACCTATTTTCAGAGTGAAACATACCTCTGATGGTGTTTCATGAATCTTTTGGCTGTGTCAATGATGCTGTACAAAGAAAATGCTTATTTGTGTCAGTTTTGTAACTTAAGATTCAGCCTGGACATCACTAACTAATCATGGATGCATAATGATTTAATGAACTTATGAATGATACAGCATTTATCTTATCCTTGAGTGAAATAGATTAACTAAGAAAAAGAAACTGTTTAACAGCCCAGTATATAAATTTATACAAGTGAAAATATAAAACTTCAGGAAAAGCTTTCATGATCTATATAATGTGTGTATGTGTACGTGTGTGTATGTAAGTATAATTATATATTCATTTTCTCTATATATAATTAATATTTCTCTACCTTCAACACCCTCTCCCTCATCTTCTATGTACTCCCTCTCTCGCTCTCCTTCTTTATATTGCGTGCCTGATCCAATAATGATTAGTTAATATATATGTGATATATCTGGAGCTTATAAAATAATGCTAAACATCTAAACATTTTAAATGCTACTGGAGTCACAAAATCTTGTAAGAAATTAATCTTTTTGCACATAAAAGATCAAAGTCTAATTTGGCATGACTAATGAATGTATGGTGCTAGTTCAATTCACACAGCCTCATTTAGAGATAGGCCTAAGGAGTCACAAAGTAGAAAGGTGCTTCCATAACATAGAATATCTAAAATATAGTTGGGTAATATATGATGGAATAATATGGAATAATGATTCTTTGTCATTGAGACAGATGAATCTGTAACTTCTAGGGAATTTCCCTATTCAAAGTTAATAAAAGAAGCCCCTACATCTTTTGATAAATTAATGCTTAGCTCAAATAATAGTGGATGCAAACAAATCTGCCCCTGAATGATGGCCATTGACTACCAGTAGCATCTGGAGCGATCTCTATTGAATAGTTGATGGTGGATGTCTTTCAAAGTCATCAAATATTTTTCTTGAGCTGGCCTTTTGCTTCTGCAGGTAGAAGAAAACATACTGGAGGGAATTATACAAAATACAGGACCGAGTCAAAGCCACAAGTAGAATATGGTCTTGAGGGTGATTAATAATGACTGTTAACAGACAGGATCTACAATCACCTCGGAGGCAAACTTTCACTGTGCCTGTAAGGGGTTGTCTATGTTACATTAACAGAGGAAGAAGGACTCACCATGCATGTAGGAGGCACCATTCTACGGACTGGGGTCCTGGACTGAAACAAAGACGAATACAGTGTAAGCATTCATCTGTCTTTGCTTCCTGCCTGTGGACATACTATGACAGGCTTCCCCAACCTCCTGTCCCCATGAGTCCCCTGCAGTGATCGACTACACCCTGTGAGTCGTACCAAACCCTTCTGCTTTAATGTGCTCCATCAGTATATTTTTGTCACAGCAATAGCAAAATCAAGGAATACAGTTTCAAAATGAGAATATGACATTCATCTGGGACCTAACTCATATGGAAACTTGTGGATAGAATGATTGGGAATGAGTTTCAAATTCATGACAATTACTGAAGACAACAACATCATTTGCCTTGATTTTCTCTTCCATCTTTCTTTTAAAATAATTTTATTAATTGAGAATTTCATACAATTTATTTTGCTCATATTCACCTCCTACACCAAACACCTACCAGATTCACCCCTTCCTCCATATCCACCAAACTTCATGCTCTTGCCATTCAAAACAAAGAAACAAACAAAAACTTCATATATGCTTCACATGTCTCAGTACACTTAGGTGTGACCTGCCTTAGAGAGGGAAAAACTGATCTCCCTCTCCCGGCAGCTCCTCCTCAACTAGACATGGAATTTCCTGACCACCTCACCCTTTCCATGATTTGGTCTTTCCCAAGATTTGGTCTGTCTTGACCTTGGGAAGGTCTTGTGCATGCTGCCACAGTCACAGTGAGTTAATAGGTGAGTTCACCTCCCATATTGTGTCCAGAAAACATTGTTTCCTTACAGTTGCTCACTGCCTCTGACTCTTAGAATCTTTTGGTGTTCTCTTCTGTTTTGATACCTGTTGATACCTGAGCTTTGACTAGGGGATAGGGTGGAGATGGTCTAAGCATTCCATTTAGGGTTGAACATTACCGAATCTTATTCTCTGCACTTGGATCAATTATGGTTCTTCCTATTAACTGCCACCTACTGGAAGGAGCTTCTCTGATGTGGAATGAGAGATGCACTAATCTATGGGTATGATTATGTCATTAAGAATTGTTTTAGCACTGTGTCCATTCAGCATTATAATAATAATAGGTTCTCACTTGCAGCCTGTAACCAGTACAGCCATAAGTTCTTGGTATCAGTATTTCTTCCTCTAATCAGCAAGAGCCTAACATGTTAATAAATATCAATAATAGTAAAAATGATGTAGTAATGATGATAAGTTGTTTTGTACTTTCAAAGTGCTGGTTTCTTCTCTTTGGTGCCAACTGGCATTCGATAAATATTTATTGAGTTATGGTTATGCTCAAAGTTCCTAGAAACCAAGGCTTATGATCTACTTTAGATTCTCTTAACAAATATTAATTTTTAGCCTACCCCATTTTCCTGCTCCTAAACTGAATTATCTATCTTATAAATTGTTCAGTCCTCAGAAACAATCTAATTTTTCTGGCTGTATTAGGAAAAATGTTATTAATATAGAGTATGTATCTTCATTATCTAAATTAGAACTAAGTAGAAATAATTGTTCTCTGTAGGACATATGATATCTTATGAGAGTATTTTCAATAAATTGATGAAAAGTGAATCATGAAAAAATGTTTATAAATGCAGGGAGCTTGTTTTACCTGATTTCTGAGGATTGAAAGAGCAGGTATCATCTAAGAAAAGGAATGCTGTCACCAGCTCTTCCTGGATTGCTGGGCTGGGAGGTGTACCGTCAGCCACATGCGCAAGCACAGGCACACACAAACAGGAAGCTTAGCTAGCATTTCCCACCCATTCAGATCCTAAAATAAAGAGGAATTGTGCCTCCCACAATGTTTTTCAGCCTGTTTTATGTAGTAGTCAGTAAAACAACCCAAAGGAAACTGTACCTACTTTCCTAGTGCACTCAGTATAAATTAGTTAATGGAGTGTGATTTCAGATACCCCCTGATACACACTGATAGCTGGTCCCCTACAGAACCGTAGGGATGGGAGCATCTAGCTTGTTTCCCTAAAGATCAGGCACATACTTCAAGCAAATCATGTTTCAGATCATATGTCAAACACCTGTAGCGTCTTGAACTACTTACTTGTAAACATGCTCAGTGTTGGACTCTGTGCAACAGTGGCTCATTTCATCCTGCTAGTGCTCGACTGTTCCCACACCCAGTTCCACAGTCTCAGCCCCGCAGTCTCAGCAGCACCCTCGGCTCTTCAGACTGTTCCTCTGTCTCCCCAAGAAACATCCCAGCTGCAATGTGAGTGTATATAACCTGGATCCTGCTCTTTACAAGTGGACCTCAGGAACTTTATAAAGTACCACAGGCAATCTCAGGTCTGTGGAGAGCCTCACACAAGCGCCCCCTCATTCACTCCACGCAAGTGTTCCCTCATATACTCCACACAAGTGTTCCCTCATTCACTCCACACAAGTGCTCCCTCATATACTCCACACAAGTGCTCCCTCATTCACTTCACAGAAGCATTCCCTCATTCACTTCACACAAGCGTTCCCTCGTTTTGATTGAAGTCCTTTATGATATTTTGTGTAATATGAAGGTCGTTGATTCTGTATGCAAATTGTTCACCCTGTACGTTTCTGGTTCTAGTCTTTAATGGCTGAGCCATCACTGCAGCCTGTTGTTATCCTTTCTGAAGTTATTTTATTTAGTGTGCTTGAGCTCTTGGGGATTTCTAATATTACAACTCTGTCATCTTCACAAGTTTCCCCTCACTTGTTCTTAGTTGATTTCTCTTACATGATTTCATTAGCTAATACTTCTAGTTCACAGAGTAAGACCGTAGCAGCCTCCCTGCCCCATTCTGCATTTGGTAACTATGACTAACATTTTCTACCTTAAATAATATAATTTTATAATATATGCCTGAATTGTCCATTTAATGACTATGTCTTCAAGGGGATTAGGATATATAGTAAAAGTGTATTGTGTCTTATCTAAGTCCACATAGCAGAACTGAAATACAATTCTAATACTCGATTCTTGGTTATCTGAATCTATGAATTAGTCTAGATCTCAGTAAAATAAAGCAAGTAAATAAAGTGGAGGAATGTCTTCTAAGTCTTTATTCTTTCATGTTTTATTGCTAATGGATGTTGAGCTTTATGAAAGCGTTTTTGTAAACCTTGAAGCCAGTTGTTTGATTAGTCTCCTTTATATCAATGTGGGCTGTGATCATATTAAATGAAACCACCTAGAATTCCAAAATACCCAAATTCTTCCTTATAAAACGCTTTTTATAAAACTCAACATGCATTCACAAGACAATACTGAAGATGAATGAATTAAAAAAGTTTCTTTTTCCTTAGATCTGTTAGTTACTTTCTTTAGTTTGTAGACTTTTAGGCTAGCAAGAATTAAAATGTGGGTGTTGTGCTTTTTGATGTTGTGTACTATCTTCTTTAGTGCAGTATGATTATTTTAACTTATCACTTCTCTTACTATGTCCACACCACTATTCTCAAGTTCTTTTGGTCTGCAGCTGCCTTTTTGTTTGTTTGTTTTGCTTCACATAACAGTGTTTTGATTGCTTTATTAAAGTAGTTGAGGTTTTCTTCTTTTGTGTAGAGCATGGTTAGTGTTCCTCTTGGGAGTTGCCCTGTGGAGTCCCCTAAAACATCCTAACTCTTCTGTACAGTTCACTCCCTTTAAACTTTCCAAATCAAGTAGAAATGATAACTCCATTTCATGTAGATGTCCTCTTTTGAGTTGAGAACTGAGACTACCCACCAATCCTTTATAAGAGGATCACAGAACGGAATTTTCTGCAAATGACCTAACTTAGCTAATGTCAGAAGAGCGTGACAAGTTCCTTATTAACTGCTGGTAGCTGGAACCGTAAATAATGAAGGGACAGCTTTTGACAGCTCAAAATTCATCTAGTGTATATGCTTCACAATCCAGTTTGTGTAATTCCAAGGGTTTTTGTAGTCTATCTGTGCCCCAGCGGTAGTGTAGTATTACAGCCCCTAAGTGGTTCTCAACCTGTGGGTTGAGACCCATTTGGGGCTAGAATGAACCTTTCACAGAGGTCACACAACAGATACCTTGCACATTATATGTGTACATTACAACTCACAACAGTAGCAAAATTACAGTTGTGAAAAGCAACAAAATAATATTATGGTTGGGGGTTACCACAACATGAAGAACTCTATTAAAAGGTTACAGTATTAGGAAGGTTGAGAACCACTCTGCAAGCAAGATACTGCAGTTAATCAAAGTTGCCATGAGAAGACAAATATGAGAGTAATTTGTGAATGATTTAACATTCTAAATTAGTATATATACACACATACATACACACACAAACACACACACATATGTACACACATATACACATACCTAGACATACACACACATATGTATATATATCCGGCATAGTTACTAAAAAAATTCTTCCTGAATGTTCTCTGCATTAAACACTTCTTAATTGAACACTTTTTTTTTAAACACACAGTCTTAAATAACCCAAGTGGCCCTGAAACCTACAATTTATGTGAGGATAACCTTGAACTCACAGATCCTCCTGAGTTCAGCTCCCGAGAGCTGTGAGTCAAGCGTTTGCCACTACTAGCTTCACAGAGTACTCTTTCTACAGGAGGACAGTCTGACTGACTCCACAATAGCCCATATTTTGGTAAAGATTAGGTACCATTTAGCAATCATTCTATCATTCCATCACCAAAATCCTTCTCTACACAGAAGATAGCATCATTAGTAGTATCATTAGTGAAAAAAACTACTTAATCTCTATGACTTCATAACATTTATAATTAGGTGCCCCCTTCTCAAAAATTGACCACATACTTGGTAACAAAACAAACCTCAACAAATACAAGAAAATTGGAATAACCCCATGTATATTATGAGATTACCATGGCTTAAAACTAGAATTCAACAGCAATACTTATTCCAAAAAGCCCACAAACACATGGAAATTAAACAGTGCTCACCTGAATCATCAATGGGTCAAGGAAGAAATTAAGGGATAAATAAAAGACTTCCTAAAATTCAATGAAAATGACCACATAACATACCCAAATTTACTGGACACAATGAAAGCAGTGTTAAGAGGAAAGTTCATAGGAAAATGCCTAAATAAAATAGCTGGAAAAATTCTACACTAGTGAATTCACTGAACATTTGAAAACTTAAGAACAGAAAGAAGCAAATTCACCCAAGAGAACTAGATGGCAGGAAATAATCAAAGTGAGAGCTGAAATCAACAAAATAGAAACAAAGAAAACAATACAAAGAATTAATGAGACAAAGAGTTGGTTCTTCGAGAAAATCAACAAAATAGACAAACCTATTCAAATTAACCAAAAGGCAGAGATAGAATATCCAAATTAACAAAATCAGAAATGAAAAGGGGGACATAACAACAGACATGGAGGAAATACAGAAAATCATATTTCAGAAACCTGTACTCTACAAAATTGGAAAAGTTAAAGGAAAGGTATAACTTTTAGCTAAATATGACTTACCAAAATTAATTCAAGACCAGATAAGCAAATTAAACAGACCTATAACTGATGAAGAAATAGAAACAGTCATCAAAATTTTCCCAACCAAAAAAAGTCCAGGACCAGATGGTTTCAGCTCAGAATTCTACAAGATGTTCAAAGAAGAACTAATACTCCTCAAATTGTTCTACACAATAGAAACAGAAGGAAAATTGCCAAACTCTTTTTATGAGGCTACAATTACCTTGATACCCAAACTACAAAAAGACATTACTAAGAAAGAGAATTACAGACCAATCTCACTCATGTATATTGATGCAAAAAAAAAAAACTAAATAAAATACTAGCAAATTGAAACCAAGAACACATCAGAACCATCATCCACCATGATCATGTTGGCTTCATACCAGAGATTTGGGGATAGTTCAACATATGAAAATCTGTCAACGTAATCCAACATATAAACAAACTGAAGAATAAAAACCACATGATCATCTCATTAGATGCCAAAAAAGCTTTTGACAAAATACAACATCCCTTCATGATAATGGTCTTGGAGAGAGCAGGGATATAAGGAACATACCTAGGCATAATGAAGGTAATATACAGCAAGCCAACAGCCAACATCAAACTAAATAGAAACTCCCAACGATCCCACTGAAATCAGGAACAAGACAAGGTTGTCCACTTTCTCCATATCTATTGAATATAGTTCTCGAGGTCCTAAATAGAGCAATAAGACACCAAAGGGAGATCAAGGGAATACAAATTGGTAAAGAAGAAATCAAACTCTCACTGTTTGCTGATGACATGATAGTTTACATAAGCGACCCCAAAAATTCTACCAAGGAACTTCTACAACTCATAAACACTTTCAGTAATGTACCATGATACAAGATTAACTAAAAAAAAAAAATCAGTAGCCCTCCTGTACACAGATGATAAATGGGCTGAGAAAGAAATCAGAGAAGCATCACCCTTCACAATAGCCACAAATAGCATAAAATATCTTGGAGTAACTCTAACCAAACAAATGGAAGACTTGTATGACAAGAACTTTAAATATTTGAAGAAAGAAATTCAAGAAGACACCAGAAAGTGGAAAGATCTCCCATGCTCTTGGGTAGGTAAAATTAACATAGTAAAAATGGCAATCTTAGCTAAAGCAATCTATAGATTCAGTGCTCATCAAAATCCCAGCAAAATTCTTCACAGACCTCGAAAGAACAATACTCGACATGGAAAATCAAAAAACTCAGGATAGCCAAAACAATCCTGTACAATAAAAGAACTTCTGGAGGCATAAGAAACCCTGATTTCAAACTCTACTACAAAGCTACAGAACTGAAATCAGCCTGATATGGCATAAAAACAGAGAGGAGGACCAATGGAACTGAATCGAAGAACTGGATATTAATCCACATACCTTCAAAGACCTGATTTTTGACAGAGAAGCAAAAAATATCAAATGGAAAAAAGAAAGCATATTTAACAAATGGTGCTGGCATAACTGGATACCAACATGTAGAAGAATGAAAATAGATCCATATCTATCATCATGCACAAAATCAAGTCAAAATGGGTCAAAGACCTCAATATAAAGCCAGCCACACTCAACCTCATAGAAGAGAAAGTGGGAAGTACATTTGAATGCATTGGCACAGGAGACCACTTTCTGAATATAATTCCAGTAGCACAGACACTGAGAGAAATAATTGATAAATGGGACCTCCTAAAACTGAAAAGCTTCTGTAAAGCAAAGGACACGGTCAACAAGACAACAGAATGGGAAAAGATCTTCATTAACCCTACATCAGACAGAGGTCTGATCTCCAAAATATACAAAGAACTCAAGAAATTTGTCATCAAAAGAACGAATAATTCAGTAAGAAAAAAAAAAGGAGTACAGACCTAAACAGAGAACTCTCAACAGAGGAATCTAAAATAGCTAGAAGACACTTAAGGAAATGCTCAACATCCATATTCATCAGAGAAATACAAATCAAAACAACTCTGAGATTCCATCTTACACCTGTAAGAATGGCCAAGATCAAAACCACTGAGGACAACATATGCTTGAGAGGTTGTGGGGTAAAGGGAACACTCCTGCATTGCTGGTGGAAATGCAAGCTGACACAACCCCTGTGGATATCATTGTGGCAACTTCTCAGAAAATTAGGAAACAACCTTCCTCAAGACCCAGTAATACCACTTTTGTGTATATATCAAAGGGTGCTCAATCGTGCCACAAGGATGTGTGCTCAACTATGTTCATAGCAGCTTTGTTTGTCATAGCCAGAACCTGGAAACAACTTAAATACCCCTCGACTGAAGAATGGTTAAGGAAAATTTACACAATGGAGCACTACACAACAGAAAAAATTAACATCTTGAATTTAGCTGGCAAATGTATGGAGCTAGAAAACATTGTAGGAGGAGGGTCTGCTTGTTCATTCCAGCCTACCGGCTAGCTTAGCCCTGAAATAGTCACACAAAACTCTATTAATTAAATCACTGCTTGGCCCGTCAGCTCTAACTTCTTATTGGCTAACTCTTACATGTTAATTTAACCCATCTCCATTAGTATGTGTATTGCCACATGGCAGTGGCTTACCAGCAAGGTTTTGTCATGTCTGACTCTGGCAGTGGCTCCATGGCATCTCTCTGACTCTGCCTTTCTCTTCCCATGCTATAGGCCAAGCCAGTTGTTTATTCATTAGCCAATCAAAGCAATACATAGACAGAAGGACCTCCCATACCTTTTCCCCTTTTCTGTTTAAACAAAAAGGAAGGTTTTAACTTTAACATAGTAAAATTACATATAACAAAACAGGTTTCAAATAAGAATTACAGTTACGCCAGTCGGTGGTGGCGCACGCCTTTAATCCCAGCACTCGGGAGGCAGAGGCAGGCAGATCTCTGTGAGTTAAAGGCCAGCCTGGTCTACAAGAGCTAGTTCCAGGACAGGCTCCAAAGCCACGGAGAAACCCTGTCTCAAAAAAACAAAAAAAAATAGAATTACAGTTACAATATTTATATCTACTTTATCTTTTATCATAAATGAGGAAAGCTATAACTATAAATTCTTCAACTCCATCAAAGACTCTAGAAGGATATATTACCTAAGTAAACAGGAAGTACATTTTAAGCAACTTCTAAAACTCTAGAATTGACAGAGACATCTCACTGCCTGGACAGTCCCCCAAAGTTTTTCTGTACTGTTGGGGCATCCAGTCTTCAGCCATAGGCCCATAGTATCCAGCAGACTTTTTCATGAAGCAGGAATTTTCAAAGACAGTCCCACCTATACTGGCAGTTTGTCCATCACATTTTTCTGCATCCTGAAGAATGTTTAGCAGACTCTTTCATGAAGCAGGAACCCTGAATGATCATCTTACCTTTAGACAAGTTCAGCAGTCATTTCTCTGTGGGTCCTGCATGTCCAGTTACACAGTCCAGACAAGAGCAGTTTCTTGCCCAAATGGCCAGCAAACTCCATGAGGAGCCTCTTCCATGTCCATCTTCCCCTTGAAGTAACTGGTGCTTCCAGGAGCAGATATGTCTCACTGTCATGAATATTTTTAAGTTCTTAAACATTTTAAATGTCATATTCTGAAGATCTCTGAAAGATTTGAAGAATACCTACATAACTGAAGTATATCTCTATACATCTAGAAAATCTAACTAACATGACTCAAGCTTAGCTATTATAGATGAGTAGATGAGTATCTATTAACTTTTATTTCTTAATTATATATTACATTTTAAAATGAGCTACACAAACACAATACCTTAATCAAGATCAGAAATAAATATACACATAAAAAATTGATCTTAAATTTGTATCAATAAACCAAGATCTATACCAATGCAAATCTCTGTAGCATATCCCCCTTTAAATGTAAAGAAACAATTACAAACAATATTTGGGAAAACGGGCACAGTTCTGTCCAAGCTACTTCCTGCTGTTTATTGGGCAAAGTAATTTTTTGATGGGTGTATATTTGAGGGGTGTTCAAGGCAACATTTCAGGAGGTCTTGTTCCATCAAACCATATTTGTCTGGAAGCAATCCATAAGTTCTCATCTTCTGTGGAAACAAAAGAAGAACCTCTTTTCCAAAGCAACATATCCTTAGACCCAAATTTGGAAGTCATGATACCTTTATAATATACATGCTGGTTTAGCTTAGCAGCCCATACAATGAAAAGTCTCTCTGTACTTAGCTCACTCACAGTCGAAAAATTCAAAGAAAATGCAATAATATACACAATTCAGATTCTCTGTGTATAGTCCATCTTTACGTGGCTTATTTTTCTTTACTTCTTTAATCTATGACTGTCTGTACTCTGTCTCTTTAAAAACTTTTTTAAACCATTTACTTTTTTTCCAACTCTTTATACTCTTTTGCTTCTCGTTCCCAAGCCTACATACATTTAGCCAACACTATGACCCATTTATAGGTCTTTTTTTAAAATCTGGATTTGTTTTTATTGTATCTCTGTAATTATTTTCTGATCAGAAGTGCTTCTTAAAATGCTAAGCCCTTCTTAAAAATTAAGCTGTGGCATTACTAGATGAAATATGGTATTACATGCTTACTCTGCCCAGTCCAGCATGGCAGAGCCACTTGTGCCTCTGAGCCACACACACCGACCCACTTCAGGCAAGCCGCAGCACTCTGCTCACAAACCCCATGCAAATACTTGGTCTCCTGAAAGAGCCAGAGGTCGTGCTGGCAATGCATCCCAGAAAGCCTGCATTTCAAAATAGTGTGCCTTTTTTTTAATGCTGCTGCTGCTGCTGAGCCACGAAAACTCCTCTTAAAGGAGCTGCAGCACACTGCAAACAGCAAGAAGCTTTGTTAAACTTTGTATTTTTTGTCTAGAATTTTTTTTAAGTCCTCTCAGGTTTTATGTGGATTTAGTTGGCCTCACGTTGGGCACCAGTTTGTATGAGGAGGGCCCGCTTGTTCATCCCGACCACCCAGCTAGCTTAGCCTTGAAATAATCACACAAAAACTGTATTAATTAAGTCACTGCTTGGCCCGTTAGCTCTAACTTCTTATTGTCTAATGCTTATATATTAATTTAACCCATCTCCATTAATCTGTGTATCACCTACTGGCAAAGTTTTGGCATGTCTAACTCTGGTCGTGGCTCCATAACATTTCTCTTACTCTGCCCTTCTCCTTCCATGCTATAGGCCAAGCCAGTTGTTTATTATTAACTAATCAAAGAACACATAGACAGAAGGACCTCCCACACCAAAACATCATTTTGAGTGAGGTAACCCAGACCCAGAAAGACAATTATCACATGTACTCATAAGTGGTTTTATAACATAAAGCAAAGAAAACCAGCCCACAAATCACAATCCCAGAGAACCTAGACAACAATGAGGACCCTAAGAGAGACATAAATAGATCTAATCTGCATGGGAAGTAGAAAAAGACAAGATCTCCTGAGTAAATTGGCAGCATGGGGACCTTGGGAAAAGGTTGGAGGGGAGGGGAGAGTCAAGGATGGGAGCAGAAAAAAAATGTAGAACTCAATAAAAATCAATAAAAAAATACAGTAAATAAATAAATAGGGTTCCA
The DNA here is from genome assembly GCA_004026605.1 of Ondatra zibethicus. Classification (NCBI taxonomy): domain Eukaryota; kingdom Metazoa; phylum Chordata; class Mammalia; order Rodentia; family Cricetidae; genus Ondatra; species Ondatra zibethicus. The sequence goes on from PVIU01006426.1 coordinate 29,435, forward strand.
GAGGTAAGCCTGGAATTCTCTCCACTTTCTAGTGTGCCATGAATTTAATGGATTCATTAGTTAGAAGAATCATATACTGATAAGAAGGGTATTGAATCTATATTTCAGTATCTTTTGCTAAGTATATATTGAGATGCAATTGTAAAATTTCCTTTATTGAACTAAATAGCTGCCCATTGTTTAGCAGAGTTTTGAAGGTAGATAAACTGAAGTCAAATACTGGCACTTTATCTCCTGTGCATTTAAACTTCCCCATCTGTAGAATAAGCTCAACAAACTTGTCATGAGACTGTGGTATAGACTAAGTGAGGTGGTGCATGTTGGGAAAATGGGTGTTTGGTGCCTGGCACAGAAGAGAGAATAACAATTACAGGTTGACCTCAGAGGTCTGTGATGGGCATCTGTCATAAGTAGTAGCTGTATGGAACTCAGCAGACTCAAGTTACACACTGGCCATATGGGTTCCTAGGAATTGCTTGCTGTTTTAATTCCTCCCATTATTCTGAAACTTTATTGTCATGTTTGATCTTTTCTTTTGCAAGGATCTTTGTTATTTGAATTTAAACATATTCTGATATTTCTGAAACTAAGCAACCTCTGTTATCCTAACTGGAATTCATTTTATTTTCATCATAAAAAAGAGGGGGGGGGAAATGCTTCTAAAATTGAGTGTTTAATTGTGCTGTCTTAGTTCAGAGCGGTGTAATGGAATGCCATAGAATGAGTGTCTATAAACAGTGTTTTTCCATGGAACATCACTGTACTATTTTGCAATTTGCTTTTTATTTATTGGACAATTTTCGACATTAAAATGAATTTTTCTTACTGTGCTCTGTTGTTTTTTAAGATCAATTCCTTTATAAATTTTAATATTTCCAATTTCTCTTTATAGCATGTGAATAACTATTTTTATATTTTATCCCATTTTTAATTACTACTAGAAATTCTCAAGTATCTAACTTCATAAATAAAAGATCCTTATTTATCCCCATTTTCAGACTCCAGAGGGTGAAAGTGTAACTTGCTCACCTTCAGTGAGGGTCTTTTAGGCTGTATCATATCATGATGTTAATGCATACACAGAAGTCAGAAATTGGCTGCAGTTTCCAGTCTGTGGTTTCAGATGCTTGAGAGATGGAGGCAGGAGGATCACATTGGGCCAAGGGGTTCAAGAGCAGTCTGAGCAACAAAATTAAATGCTACCTCAAAAACAAAACCAAAACTAACAAAAGGCAGCAGAGAAGCAGAAGTTCCCTGTCCTTTCTCTGGACATGTGCCCAGGTGACCTAAGGACTCTCAGCTAGGATTTTACCTACTGCCTTCCACCACTGCCACCCTAGGGACCAAGTCACCCACACCCGTACCCTTTGGCAAAATTACAGAATTTTTGCTAAATTACAGCAATTGTAGACATGAAATATATTGTGCTATATATTATATATATGTTTTACTGTTGGACAGGAAATTACCAAGATGTTTTTCAAAAGAGTGAACCTCTTATACTCAAACCATTAATTATGACAGAGCCTCTTTCTTCACATTGTTGTGAACTCTGCCACATTTTTAAATATTTACCCATGTAATATATTTGCTATAAACTATATTCATATTTCCATAAGTCTTCATGTCTTAAATAAATAGCTATGCTTCACTGGCTTCACCGACGATGTACCAGAGACCACACTAACTATATCTTGATTATTTTTATGTAATCCTGTGAATTTGAATAACTTTACATTTATTTATTTAACATTTTCATTTCTTCTTTTAATTAATTATTCAGCCCTGAGCATTAGTTTTTTTCAGTATCTGGTCATGTTTTTCAAACACTTGACCCCTTGAGTAATATGGAAATTATTTGAAAGCCTTTTGTGTTCTTATTTTCTATTATTGGGTATAAGGTGATGGGCTGAAGTAACTTTTGTGGTCTTATTTTCTATTATTGGGTATAATGTGATAGGCTGAAGTAACTTTTTGTGTTCTTCTTTTCTATTATTGGGTATAAGGTGTTAGGCTGAAATAACTTATTTTTCTTAAATTTTCATTCCTTTATTGGCATACCTTTTAAAAGGACAATACATGTTACTGTATAAATGAGCTATCTCTTTAGAGAACTATGTGGTGTGCTAATAAATTTCCCATCTGAAATGATAGCACAGTTAACATGTTGGGAACATTTAAATTGGTTTCCTTGAGGTCAAAATAATGAAACCCTGTGTTGTCTAAGAAGCTCAGTCTGTGTTCATTTTTTTATTATCTAGGGGCAGGGGCAGGAAGATTAATGATTGCTTCTTACTTCAAAGTGTGAATTTCATATGCATTTGAAATACAAGTGGAACAGAGGATTACAAAACAGGTGATTGTAAGCTACAGGAGGCAGACACAAGGAAAGAGGTGTTTGTGAGGTCCTGTATCATCTGATTTTCCTGAAAAATTTTACGAATAAAATGAAAAGGTTAGCCATCTTTTGTTTTCAGGACAGTGCCCAGTAGACAGTGTTTCATGTTCAAAGACCCTCATTTGGCAAACTGAAAATGCTCATGCAACCACAAATGTTTAAGTGCATGTCGTTTGAGAAACAAGGGGTTGTGTATACAGGAAATTCTGTTATACACGTCTGTAATGTGAAAGGAAACGCACACAAATACAAACAGTTTGCCAAGCAGGATGTGATACAATTCAAGCAAACCACTGCTGAGTCACAGGGTTCCTTAACTGTGAACTTGGGGCTGTGCTCCCTGCTTTGTAGCTGTGCAGGAGTCAGTGTGGGCCAGCTGTTCCTTCTGAAAGTTAAGCCATGCCCTTGCTTGCAAGGGTAATCAATATTTCCTTTGAAATTGTTGAAAGAGGAGAGGATATAATCTTAAAATAAGAATCAAATGTCTTCATCATTCAAGCCTAAAGCACTTCTTGTCATTGAACTGTATCTTTCTGATTTTATGTTTGTGCTTTGTGAAACAGAACTGGGATAAAGGAGTTTCATATCGTTTTTATTTTGCTTTGGCATCCTAATTATCAGGAGAATGACGTCAGCAAGTCTAGTGAGGTCCTGCATTCTGTCTCAGTCCCATGGCAGGATTTATCAGATGCAGTGTGTGTTTCTCCGTCAATGCACACTCTTTCCGCTCCCGCCACTTTTGCTATTCACGGAGCCCACATTGCTGTTACATTTCTACATCCGATTGCTTGAACTGAAGTCATAGATTGAAGAATAACACCTTTAGAAATACTGAGTTTACCATGTTAGCATCTCATTAAGTGTCTTTGGTTGTGGAGACATTGCTTGTAAGCAGCAGCCACGCAGCACAGAGCCGGGCCTGGCTGTGATTCTCATCAGTGCTGCAGCTTCCACAGGCAAACGTGGCCTGTTTGTCAGGGTTTCCGTGGGAAAGGTGCACAGAATGTCTCCGTGTGTGAACAGAAAGAAATCTGTTACAGGGACTTGACTTCTGCAACTGTGGGAAGCATCAGTTCTGAAAATCCACCAGGTGGGTCAGCAAGCTGGGAACCTAAGAACAGATGTTGAAGTTTAAGTTTAAAAAAGGACAAAATAATATTTCAAGTCAAAGATGACAAATAGGAAGAGTTCTCTATTACACAGGGGATGCTTAAAAAAAAAAGCAAAAACCAAACAGCCTTTAACTAATTGAGTGAGTTCCACTTGTGCTTAAACTGAAAGCCTGCTTTACTCATTTTGACAATTTAAATATTAATTTCATGTATCTACCTCTTGCAGACACACCCAGAGTAGTGACCAAGCAAACATCGGTCACTAGGTTTTCTTTAGTTTCTGTTTTTCATATTCATGCAGCTCTGCAGTGAGCACTTCACGCTACATCTCCAAACGACTAAACAAAGTAACTGTCACACACGCATATGTAGCCCAGTTTTGTAGCGTTTTTGTAGCGAGTTTTAGAAGATCAAGGAGTGTTAGGCTACTTTTGCATCTGTATTGTCTATGTTTCACTTTCTTAACAGTTTTTCATATTCTTCACTCATTTTATGCTTTTGTTATTGATTTGTTAGGGTCTCCTTACCACTTACGCAGTCCTTGATGAAAACAATTACCCCAGTATGATTTACAATTTTGAATAATAAAGTTTATCCATCTTTTGCTATATTTTCTTTATATGTATGATCCAGAAACTTAAACTTTTTTAAAACATCGTTTTATTTCTTTGTATGTTGGAGGATTCTGTATTTTCTCAACAGCCACTGGCTTCTTTGACCTTCTTGTTTTCTCCCACCTTACATTATCTTCACTTTAATTTCTTTTGTAGGCATTTTTTTCTTCTTCCTCAGTATTTCCTACTTGTTCCTAATTTAATTGTAAGCTTCATTTGTTTTATTCCTTATGATATTGAATAATTTATTATTTATTCTGGCTATTCTCTTTTGCATAAAAACTCAGGCATTTTATGTTACAGAAATTAATCTGATATTAGTTTTCCATTAAGTTGCATCTCATCTTTAGCTTTTTGCATGTTTATATATTTTCACATTTTCCTTTTATAATGTACAAACTTGCTTTGAATATATATATTGCCTAAACATATCTGATTCTTGGTGAGCCTGTAAGTCTACAAATAAGGTGTATTATGACCAGTAAACTTTTTCAGTTTTACCTAATTTAATATAATTTAAGTAAACCAAAGGAATGTATTTATCATCACACTTTAGCTTCCACATCAGTAATAATCAAGATTGTGTGTGTATCTGTGTCTGTGTGTGTCTTTGTGTGGGTAACTTTCTCTCTGCTTTCCCCATGTGTGTCCCAGCTTTTCCAGGGTGCCTGCCATGTCAGTCACTGGGCTTTTCATTGCTGCTCCCCCACATCTTCCAACCCAGGATCTGTTGTTAATTGTCTTTCTCTTTCTTTTCGCTCTTTAATTGAAGCCATCACACAACTTTTTCTGGAGGGTATTTTGCTTATTCCCATTATTTCTTATTTTTCTTAGTTTATTCATTCATAAATGTGTATATGTATTATATCCTTTATTCTTTCTCCCCCCTTTACTGATATTCTTCTCAGTAAGTTCTCTTCTGATTTTATGTATTTCTGTGCCTCATTGCATTTAGTTAGGTTTGTTTGCATGAGCATGGATGGAAAGTTCTTTTCTTAAACAAGGTCAACTTACCAGTGGCTACACCACTGAGGACTTTATCTCCATCTCCCCACAGAAACAATGAACTGCATGTAAGCTCCTCTGGGAGTGTTGAGGTCTCACAAACCCTCCCCTATACAAGAGGGACTGTTGATGAGCCCGCAGTCCCATGTGCTAAGCACTTTTGCGTTGGGAACATAGGCTATGTCAGGTTGAGGGGACAGCGTTGACAGTATTCCTTCCCACCTTCTGACTCTTACATTCTTCCTGTTCCCAAACCCACAATGCTCCCTCAGCCTTAAAGGAGGTGATGTCTGTTTCAAATGTCTTGTTTAGGACTAAGCAATCAACAATCACTTATTCCCAACACTTAGACAAGTTGTGACCAGCATTAGTACACCTGAAATTAAACCCTGTGTGTTTGGCCAATCCATAGATCCATAGCTACTTTCAAACACAAATTTCAAGTAGAAATTCTTTTCTACTTGAAATGGAGTACTGGTGATAGTTTGTTTGAATATTTGGAAATTTCTTTAAAATTAGAGAAAGAAATGAAGCAAATTATCTCACATAATTTTGTTTAGTTCTCAAAAGAGAGTTGAGGAACTCCCAGCAGGAAATGCAGTTGTCTTATGGAATCTCTTGTAAACATGGTAATTACGTTCATAATTCATGTATACACTAAAATTGAAGAATATCAATATTGAAACAGACTAAAACAAGAAGCAAATCAAAGTTGCAAAAATTAAATTCAAATGGAATTACTGGGAATTATTTTAAAGAAGGAGAAGGGGAAATTGTCATCATTATCAGTATGTACCTCGCTGATGGACTCAGCGTGGACAACCCTAACCTAAGAAAGTCTCAGTAGTATGAGAACAGTGACCAGTGTCAGAAGAAGAAAAACTTAGAATAAAAAATGAACTGGGAACTGAAGGCAATACCTCTTAAAATTCATGACCTAGTTGAAATGAACTCCACAGGGTACCAATGGCGAGCAGAAGGAAATCCTGTAATGGGGAGTAGTCAGTAGAGTATGTGATACATAGGGGTGGAAATGCGGCAAGGAGCCCATTACCATTTTATCTTTATTTTCTATATTTTCTCCTGGCTTATATTTACTGTGCATAGTGGGTTTCCTGAGACGTTTAGTACAGGTGGCCTGCGCTTGGCCATGCTCACTCCTTTACTGTTGCTTTTCCATCCCTGCCACTAGTTTCCTTCACACCCCCCAAAGCAGCAGCTATTTTGTGTTGGTTTTTTTTTACATCCCTATATCAAGTCTAAGACTCACTGCAGTAAGCACAGATGATGAACTGCATGGTGTGCTGGTTTAGAATCTTTCAGTTTGTACACAGATGTGCAGCTGGGTCATGTGGTAGTTCTATTATTGGTTATATGAGGGACCTCTCTACTGATTTTCATAGTGTTTGAACTAACTTATGTCCCACAAACAGTGTGTAAGGGTTCCCTTTCCATAGATTCTCAGAAACATTTCCTGTTACATGTTTTCTTAAAGATGGGCATTCTGACTAGAGAGAAATGGACTTGGTGTATTTTTAATTTGCATTTAAAGGTAAACGTGTACTTTATCTTTTGAAAACTATGTCTTTTCATTAGCATTTTTATTGGAGTAGATTGTTAGCTTTCTTGATATTTAGTTTCTGTATTCCTTATATAGCCTAGATATTAATCTTTAGTCTGATGCATACTAACCTAGATTTTCTTCAATTCTCTGGGGTGATTTTTGAATCTACATCTTTTGTTATGTGAAAAATTTTAGATATTATCTAATCCTATTTGTCAGTTCTTGGATTTATCCTGGGCTGTTGTAGGTTCTTTTTAGAAAGTTCTTGCAGTGTTGGAATAGAAAGATGCTGACGTCCTACACTTCCCTGTGTTTTTCTCAACAGAAAGAATCTTTTGTTGGAGGGGTGGTAAAGGCTACCTGCAAAAGATTTGAACTCTTAGAGAAGTCAGCTGATTAAGAAAGTATATAGTGATCTAAATTTCTTTACATTTCTTCCATGCTGAATAAATATTAAAATACAAGAAACTAGCTGAAGTGACATTAAGTAATGTCTAAGGTTGTCAGTCTAATAACACCAAACAAACTAGAAACAAAGCAAATATCATTCCCAGTTTCATACAATTAAGTGAGTCCTCCCGTCCTTAAAAAAAAATCCTAAAACATCTTAGTTACTAAGTTCCTTGAGGGTACTAAGAAAGAAGAAAAGGATAAAGTAAGAGCTGTACAGCTCCGCACATACGTGTGGTTCAATATGAGCGAGTCTGTGGACACCACGACTTCTGTCATCCTCTCTTGTGAGTTTCTTAAGGACAAAATAGTGAAATAGTTATGGCTGAGTTAATTTGTGATTGGTTAAATAAATATATAAACCATGTTGATTCAACAGCTCTGCTTTTTATCCTATGGCTAAAGATGAGTACTAGAAAAGAGTGGAGTCTCAGGAGGAGAATGGTCAAAGTGGCTTGGGAGACATGAGGTGACTCTTTGGATGATCATGGAGAGAATCCCAGTGAGGACTCTTCTGTGAAAGTTGAGACTGAGCGGAGAAAGAGTGGCTTTCTTCAGATGAACAGGAGTGGAAGAAGGCCTGGGAGAATCAGCTGTAAGAGACAGGCTTGGCTGGAAGTTGAGGGAAAGCTAAAGTCTGCTCAAATTGTAAAATTTAGTCCCATAATTTAAATTTTGTAAACTCTAATACTGATTGTGTGTGTGTGTGTGTGTGTATTTTAAGGAAGTATTAAAAGTACTGCATTGAATCTTATACTTTCTATATTCCTTTGAATTCACTTCAACTTTCAATTTACCTATGTTATATATCCCTTATTTACTTATAGTATCAGATTATCAAGGCTGGTGTTAAAGTAATGCTCAACAAACTGTTCAGCTGGCCTATTTTTTTTAATTCCATTTAATCTATTGGGGTGTGGCTTGGCGGGAGAGTCCTTGCCTACTGACTCTGAATCAGAAAGAAAGTAAGCAAGTCATGAAGGGAGGAGAGGAAGAGGGAGAAAAGAAAGTCACAAAGAAATCTCTAGTTGTTGCTAAAATATCACATAAAACTTCATGGATAATTCAAAATTACCTTTTACTAACAGAAATATGAAGCACAAAACACTTTAAAAAATCTAATGGAGATTTTAAAATGTATCTTAAAATTATATCAACACATTGTCATTCCAGTTTGGTAGCGATTACTATCTACTGCTGTCAAAATCTGCTTGTGTTTTGCTTTTCCTTATCACCAGCACCCATATTCCTTTAGTTCCCAGCCTAGATCACCCTCAGTTCACCAGCCTAGATCACCCATAGTTCACCAGCCTAGATCACCCACAATTCTCCAGCAGCCTACATCACCCACAATTCTCCAGCAGCTTTCTTGCCTGCTTTCTTTATGTCCTGTTGGACCCTGGGCTGTTGATTCTAAGACAATACTTAAAGCCTGTTCTCGCCTGTCACTTCCCATCCCACAGACAACTGAATCTATGGAGACAGACTCTCTCATCTGATTTACCATTTGCCTCTCATACTAATTCTTTTCTATGCATTAGTAAAGCTTGTTTGATGATTAAGAGTCTCGGGTAGCCCAGGCTGGCCTGAAACTTTCCGCACAGCCCAGGATGACCTCGGACTTCTAGTCCTCCTGCCTGCTCCTCTGAAGTCCTTCCTGCTGGGATCACAAATGTGCCCAGACACTCAATTTAAAACAGTTCAGTTAAAACACAAGCCCACTTAATACTCCCCAGAGACTTAAAGTTCCTTGAAAAAGTTTCAGCCCTTATACACCGCAGCCAATGCATTTTATTGCTCCCAACCAGTGTTTTTCTAGGCCTTAATAGCTGCTTATACACTGAACTTGAATGCTCTTCAAGCCGGAATACCTTAAGAGTGTCCAGAATAATAGTGTTACAGGATAAACATGCTTCATTTTCCTGGAATTGTTATTTTATTTAAATTTCTAAGATCTTTAAAAGTAATCCAGTTGGTAAATATGCTTGAAGTAGTTCATACTGGGCACATAGTATCATCCCTGTGATATTTGTGTAGGAGAAAATAGACAAAGACATATCAAAGCTTCATTGGTACAGAGACGTCTATGACTTGAAGAACCAGTCATAATAAAAAGCTTACAGAACCATAAATTTGAAATTAGATACAGAAATGAATATTTTTGTGAAAGAAAAAAATCACAACAAATTTTACATTTAATAATCCAACTAACTCTACAAACATACAAAATTCAGGAAAATGACTTGATTGTCTCAGTATTATCTGTCAGGCACACATCTAAGCTTTTCTCCATGGTTTTTGTCTCTATGATTTCTTCCTATTAAAGTATTTTTATTAATTATTTTGAAAATTTTATACATATATATTTTGGTCATATTTACTCCCATTGCCTCTTTCTAGATCTACCACCATGCCCCACCACCTTATATACATATATGACACTCCTACCAGAAGCCATCACCTGTCAGTCGCTCTTCAGCTAGAGGTGGGGACTCATGAGCCACTCCCCTTCTGGGTTCCAATACTGATTGGTTTGATCTCTGTGTAGGTCCTGCGCAACTACAGCTGCTTTGGTTCATGACTGCAGAAATTTTGCCATCTCCGGAAGATACTGTTTGCTCTGGTCCTCTAAAACACTTTGTTTTTGAAAATCCTCCTCCCCCTTCTTCCAGAATGGTTCCTGAGCCCTGAGGAGGAGTGCAATATAGATGTCCCAATCTATCATATTCCACAGATACTTATTTACTGCACTTTGAAGGGTTGTGGGTTTCTGCGTTAATCATCTACCGCACAAAGGAACTTCTCTGACAAGGTCTTAGAGCTGCACTATGAATATATTCAGAGGGAATTTGATACTACATCCAGTTAGCAACTGTAATGGCTAGTTTTATGTTAACTTGACACACGTTAAAGTTATCTGAACGGAAGGAACCTCAGTTGAGAAAATGCCTCCATAATATCTGGTTGGAGGGCATTGTCTTGATGAGTGATTAGTGGTGGAAGAGGGACAGCCCATTGTAGGTGATGCCTCCCTGGGCTGATGGTCTTGGATTCTATAAGAAAGCAAACTGAGCAATCTATAATGAGCAAGCCAGCAAGCATCACTCCTCATGGCTTCTACAACAGCTTCTCTTCTAGGTTCCTGTTTGCCTCAGTTCCTGTCCTGTTTTAGGATGAACCTTTCTCTCCCTAAGTTGCATTGGTCATGGTGTTTCATCACAGCAATAGTAACCCTAACTAAGACAGCAACATAATAGCATGAGTTTATTCCTTGGCGCGTGAGCTTCCCGCATGGGTTCTTGGCTAGATTTTCAACATCAAGCGTATGTTTCCTCCTGTGAATGGTCCTTAAATCAATCAGAAGGCAGTTGGTTACCCCATAACATTTCTTCCCCAATTTAATCCATGGGTATATTTTGCCACACTGGTTGTTGTAGCTGGCCAGTTCCCAGCTAGGTAGGACTCTTTCTGTTACTATGAAATCTAGAACTCCATGGTCAGTACCACTTTGATCTCTCCTTGCCTTGTGACCAAAGAATGCTGTGTATTCAGCAATAGGGTCACACTGTCAAGTTCTGGTGGGCAAGAACAGTGACAACAGTTTACATTGTGTTGTGGATTTCCAGTGCAACCCTAACCAACAGCTCAGGAGGACACATCTCACATCTGGCGCTCCTATTAATTTGGAACCTGTGACTTTTGAGGACAGCATTATCCCCTGTGCAGGGTAATTCCAATTAAACTCTTTCATATGAACACAAGCACACGCACACACACACACACACACACACACACACGATGGGGAGACTATCAACCAATCATATCTAGTTAGGGTGTGGCTACCTGGACCCCCAGGTAAAAATACAGAGAAAACACAGGTTCTTGCTCTCTCCATGCGGTGCTGGCCGGACGGATAGGACTTCTGACCTCCCACTCTTACAGCGTGAGTTTCTCCTTTTTAACCAATAAAAATACTTGTTCTTCTTGAGCTGGCTTGGTTATTTATCGTACCGACCTAATTTCATTACACACACACACACAAAGCTTATAAAATAGTGAGTTTTCACAAAGCTCTTTCAATCATCCTTAGTATGAGCCATCCCAACTCCTCTTCCACTCTACCCTCCCATTCTTTTCTTATCTTAAACTGTCTTTCCTGTTACTCCTTGTCCCCTTCATATCATCTGTGTACTACATACTATTTTTTCAGATCATTTAAGTCTTTCTCCTCTTTCTTTGCTTTCTTATTATCTCTTAATATGATTTCTGTTTGTAACACATTATATAAAGAAACTTGAGCGATGGAACATTATTTCTTAAAGCATAATGAAGTGAAATTTATTATCACAGATGTCCTCACTGTTTGTAGTACTGTTATAATCCTTATTTAGCAAATACAGAATTCTCACCAATTCTGCTCCTATGTGATTCTACATTAAAATAAATACACTAAACATTTATTACTGTATTCCCAGTATCTCTCTGACAGAAGAGGGTCCAACAAGCAGAAGCTTTTTTCCTGGGTCCTCTTCTGGCTCTATGCATCCGAACCCTGTTTCTCTTCCATGGCCTCTACAATAGACTTCATTGGGCATTTTCATATTACTTTATGATTTCTGTCCCCATTCGTCCTCATCACTGTTGCTTTGGGACGTGGTCCAGAGAGTAGTGATTCTCTGTGTCTATAAATGAAAGTGTCAGCATCTCATGTGAATGTATTGTACATGCTCTAGCCAAATTTATCTGAACCAAATTTAACTTCTCCTTAGTCACTAATCATTACTCCACCATCACCTGCTTCAGGAAAGTTGACAAAGGTAATTTGGGAGTGAAAAGAAACTGGTCATTATGGATTGCAGTGAAATGTCTTCGTTTTCTAAATTTATCAAAAACCTATAGCCACTTGAGCTTATTGCTAGGGCCTCTGCCAGAGCCTGTGAGGGGTTCTGATGGTGAGTGTCCCTTCCATACCTTTATGGGGCATCCATTTCTGCTCATGCATTTGGTGAGGAAGACTGATTTTCTGGTACTTGATCATGAGTTCCAGTCGTGTAGCCTTCAGTACTTAGCACCATTCTAAGAACCTGTCCTTCTTGACCTTTCTTGTCTACACGGTGGATGTCCCTGACCTGAAATGTCAGATTCTGAGTTTTCAGATTTTGAAATATTTTATTGACTTCATCAATTGAGTATCCCCAATCTAAAGTACAAACTCTGACCCCCAAAAATGAGTGTCATGTTTTGGATTTCAGATTTTCATTTAGTTTATTCTCGCTTTGATATCACCTCCCCCGCCCCATACTGCTCCTGTCACTGCTGCTCATCGCAAAGATGCTTGTCCACCTCCCCATCGGGGATGTGTCTGCTGAGCCCTCACATCCACAGAGCAGAGCATATGTGGAAAGCACAATGCTGCTCATCGCAAAGATGCTTGTCCACCTCCCCATCGGGGATGTGTCTGCTGAGCCCTCACATCCACAGAGCAGAGTGCATGTGGAAAGCACAATGCTGCTCATCGCAAAGATGCTTGTCCACCTCCCCATCGGGGATGTGTCTGCTGAGCCCTCACATCCACAGAGCAGAGTGCATGTGGAAAGCACAATGTTTTCCCAGGTAAGGTTGAGTGCCACTGCTTTAGTCAAGGGGCTGAGAAGGGGGAAAGTGAGAAGGGACAGAACCTTGTCTGAGCCAGAGGGAATAACATGGGTAGTGGGAAATACAAACCAACTCATTAGACAAATGTCAGGAAACCCAGTCTTAACTACAGCTCCAAGGTGATAGAGTTAACCATTAGTTCTTGCCCACAGATATTTCAGAGTAGAACATCTGCAGCACACTGCTCGAACCTCTGTAGCACACGGCTTTGGGACTCTCCTTTATGCCAGCTGTGGTGAGTGCTGCCTGCTCCGTGTGGCTCCCTGCAGTTTTTCACTCAGCTCTCAATCTCTAGGCCAAGGATTGCCTTTTCTCTTAGTTTTCTTTGAAAAGCTAAAGCAAAATTAATTATGCCCCGTCTTCTGCAGCATTCCCATTTTATATTTTATAAGATATACTACAGTTAACTATGTATACTACATAGCTAAGTATTTACCTATTCCTGACTAGTTTTTATTTTGGTTTGGTTTGTTTTTTGGGTTGTTGTTGTTTGGGATAGGGGCTCATGAAATTTGGCCTCAAATTCTCTGTGTAACTGAAAATGACTATGAACGTCTGATCCTCCTGACTTTGCTCTGATCCTACAGCATGCCCATGTGTCTTGGGCGTGGAACTCAGGGCTTCATGAGTGCTAAGTAAGCACTCTACCAGTTATGCCATATCCCAGCCAGGACATTATCCCCCGACATTCGAGATTTTACTTTTGTATGTAATTCTAGGCCTGACCCACCACCACCATTAATATGCTATTATTTAATGTCTGACTGGTGGTGCAAAGAACAATTGATTTGTGAGATACATTAATTTCTATGTTGTAATACCACCACGCTTGGCAAGTGCAGACCCCTGAACACCACATTGGAAAGAAAGGTGTACATAATGGTGTGTGTTCTAGGGTTTATACAAAATAGAGTGTACAAGTGAGAAGTAATAAAACGAAACAAAGCCGCTGGGAGGTGGTGAGTGATGCAATTCACTCAGCTTACATCTCATGATTAAACAAATGGAACTCTGTGTACTTTCACGTTTAACAGCAGCTGTGAAACCGACTGTCTAGCTTTCCTGAAAACCGGGAACAGCCAATGCCATAAGGGCGCCTTAGAAATGGGTGTAGATAGAGCATAGCAATTATATTCAGAGGGTGGGAGCGTCGTATTTGCAATAACTCAAGTCACAAATACTGTCAGTACTGGTATTATCTTCAGGTGAATTACTGCCATTTTCACACAGCTGGCTGTCTTTTGTCTCTTCAGGTCACGCAGAACTGTAACTATGTTGTTCATAGAAACAACACACAGAATTCTGTCTATTCCTCAAGGTCCCTCCAGGCATGACTCTTTCCCTCATGTCAAGGAGCAGCTATGACTTCCCACTCTTAGCATCCACAAAATGATTGCTCCTCTGTGAAGTAATGAGGAGCAGAGGTCTGGAGTTATAACTGTCAGCATTTCCTCAGATAAGGTTGCAAAAATCCCAGCATTATAACTGAACCACAGGCATTGGCCGCACTTAGTGGCCCTATTAGAAAGAACTGGGATCAGAAAAGGCATGTCATAGCGTGCTAAAGTGTTGCAGGACTCAATCACTGATAGAACCCTTAACAAGAAATAAGATATTCCTGGGAGAGTTCAAGGTGAAGTTTATGTTTTATTCTAAATGTTCACACAAGCTAATATTTGCTCTGCCATATAATAAATACTGATTGATATCAAATGCTGGAAAATGTTTGTAAATTATCTTCTGTTAAGGCTATAACTTTTGCACATGTTTTCTAAAAATTAACTCTAAGGTTTTGTTTTTACCTTTTTTACTTTGTTTTGCAATAGCAAATGAGATATTGATTAGCCACGCCTGCACCAGAGTTAGATAATATGTACTCATAAAGCTGTGCTCAAATCTTAACATATTGAATCAGGTGGATAATCGTGTGTGTGTGTGTGTGCGTGTGTGTGTGTGTGTGTGTCCCTTCAGGGATATGGAGTCAAGGAAACAGACTAAAATCATCAGAATTGTGTGTAGTGGCACAGACCTTTAATTCTAGCACTGGGGAAGCAAAGGTAGGTGGATCTCTGTGAGTCTGATAATTCCAGAAGCCAAGACAAGATAAACAAGATAGAGAGACTGACTCTCAAAGAAAGAATCAGAAAATTAAGGACTTATATATGTTTTGATAGGTTGGTGATAACTACAGAAATTGCAAATCCACATCTCACGTAATTCTATTCTTTCTAGTTGTAAGCCTTAGCCTTTAATGGCCAAACCATCTCTCCAGCCTTCATGAGTATTAAAACTACAAGTGGTTTGGATTTCTGAGGTCTAGTAAGGCATCACAGAAGCAAAAGTATCTTGAAAAGATCAGGGTCACCCTAATAAGACTGTCAATATCTTACCATCTCATTCATAAATTGGCCCATGGTCGGTCACAAATAAAATTGTTTTAAATATGAGTTCCTAAAAGACTTGCCCTCTGCCCTTCATCTGCACATGCCTCAACCCCACAGAATCAAACTGAAAAGGCTTCTTGGCTTGGGAAGTAGATGTCAGTAGCAGAGCAAACAGGCACACAGAAAGCTGAATGCATCCTCGGCTTCCTGAGGGGCTAATAATGATGTCATTCACTGTTCCTGAGGGGAGGAGGCTGCTTAGGCAGAGCTGGGTGGATCAAAAGAGCCCCCTAAATCTGAGCACACATCCTCCAAGGAAGAGGAAGCTCTGACCGCACACAAAGGCCGGCTTAGGATACACATTTTCTTCTCGGAGATCATATCACTTCGAGGCATAATTTCATTGACTTGTGTGACTGGTGCATACGTATTTAGAAATCTCAGAAGAGGCCTCTGTTTCCGCTGAGTCCCAAAATATGTGGAATTAGGGCAGTTGAGTTACATTTGTTCAAATATATTTTAGTGGCTCAAAACAAAAATAAAATATTTTAGACCTAAGACATTATTAGGTATGAGAACTACTCAAAAATTGATACTTTAAATGTTCATTCCGTAATACAAAGACCCTTTCTGATCTCTGAGAATGCTAACTCTCTGCGTCGCTCGCATTGGGAGGCTTCTATAGAAGTCTACAAGTCGCTCGCATTGGGAGGCTTCTATAGAAGTCTACAATCTGTAACTCACTCAGACTTACACCAGGCTCCACTTTTATTCCGCTGGACTCTATTAACTAAAAATCCTGAAAGTGTCTGTGCCTTTTAAAGTTCATTTACTAGTTCGCAAGCAAAATCCTGTTTCTGAGAGTGCCATGAGCAGCACTGTGACTTCTGTAAGACAGCGGTGTCCGATTCCATTAGCGGGTGCTTTCTTAGAAACAGATCACAGCGCATTTTAATGAATGAAATTTGTGTAAGAAGTGTAAATATTCCCAGAGAAAAGCAGCAACGGTTCTTTCTCTGGGAAATGAATTGGGACAGACTATCGGGAACCCTTCGCTTTGTCCTTTGGAGTCCTCTAGCTGTGTTTCGTACAAATGCAAGCGCCACGTGTTTCCACCAAAACCGTGGTCTCTTAGAATTTGTAAATGGAGAAACTTAGCAAATATTGCTTTTCAAATTTTTACTCCATTATTTATTTATTCATTTATTCTGTGTGTATGCACATATGTGTGCATGTACAATGCAGCTGTATCCTAAGGAAGAGAATTTGATTTTAAATATCGGTATTATTAGGAACCTGTTCCTTATATTAAATGTCATTCCAGGAACCAGACAGACAACACCAAGCAGGAGGAAGAAAGCGGGGGAGTGCCTCTGTCAGCCTCATTCCGGGGATTTTTACTTGAAATGGGCTCTTCTGTGTGCTCCTGCCACGAGAGTCGGAACCTTCTAAATCCACGGGACAGTGGAAGTCTTTCTTCCTTCAAGCTGATTTATAGGAGCTTTGTCACAACCATAAGAAAAAGTAATTAAACAACCTGTTGTCATATTTTGACAGGAAAAAGTCTTTTATAGTTCTTGTATATTTTTTCTTAGCTCCAACTTCTCTCTGGAGTTCTGTGCTCACCTTCTTTTATTGCCCGAGCAGCTTTTTCCTTTAGTTGTGGTCCTCCTAATATTCTGAATATTCAAGACATTTATATTACAGGAAGTTTCACTCAATGGTTTTCCTTATCTTTTTGGAATACTATAACATTCAAGAAATTTACCTTTGTGAAGCCTTTGGTCAGTTAGCATTTAGCATGCTGAGTGCTTATCCAACAATCCTCATCTGTAAAAGAGCAAGATGACTCTGAGCTTTCTCTGGTCCCTCACTGGCCTCATTACCAGCTCATCTCTCAGTGACTTAGCCTCCCTTTCGCAAAGGCATTCTCTGTCTTGACTTGGTAAAGTGGGAAGGGGGAGGGAAGGAGCGTCACACTTGATAAACCTGTTTTATTAGCTTGGAATTACATTCTGTTGGTTGTACTAGCAATTAACTGATTTATTCATTTAGACTAAAAGGTTTTCTTTTCTGGGAAATGAGCCACAATTATCTTCAAATGCTGAGAATTCTCCCAGGTGTCTGAACCCACCTGATTCTATCCCCCCCTCCACGCTGCAGGGCTACCACGTTGTTTTCATCCGTTCTTCTTCAGTGGTCCTCACTTTTGTTCTTTCTCTTATCACACACTTATATGATTTGGAATACTGAAAGATTGACGCCCTTCAATTTTTCCTTTATCAGACCAGGATCCTAGGCTTCCAGCCATTCTTGTGGTGACTAAGTTCCTGCTGATTGCCCAGGGAAGTCTCATTTCCCTTCTTTGCACAGAGAGAACCTCTCGGTTCATCCTGTAACTGGTAGATATTCTGTCTCTTCTACCCGAGTTGAAATGTATGTTAGTATTCTCCTTGAATGACTTTCACTTTTCTTTCTGTGCTCATTTATATATTATTTGTTTTAACAAATTATAATTAATCTTTTCTCAAATATCTTTAAGAAATCTTATACATGCTTTGAGACTAAATTCATTAGTTCTAGGCCCCCTCCTTCATTTTCGTTACAGCTGGTTCTCTCCTGTACATTGCTTTCTATTTAATTAATCTTGTGGCAGTTTCCAGTCCCCTGTGTCGTCATCCATGTACTTTTCTCTCATATGTACCATGTGACTATTTTTATGTGTCAAGTAGTGTAATATCTGTCTTAATTAGGGTTACTTCACTATGATGAAACACCATGACCAAAAACAAGTTAAGGAGGAAAGGATTTTTCTGGCTTACACTCCCACAGTGTAGTCCATCACTGAGGAAAAGTCAGGACAGAAACTCAAGCAGGTCAGGAACCTGGAGGCAGCGGCTGACACAGAGGCCAGGGAGGCGAGCCGCCTACTGGCTTGCTCATCATGCCTTACTCAGTGGGTTCGATTTGGGTTCTTTAATGTGAAAGGCAGCTTTTGTTCCTCTAAAGAGGATAAATTCATGTCTTTCCTACTACATTTGTTCTAAATCAACTAAAGGGGAAAATGCAGCATTCACTCAAATGAATGCATTAGGAAGTTAATCCTAACTATCTTACAGGAGAATCGCAGAGATTCCCTTACAAACCAGTCTTCCATAGAACATTTATGGTAGTTCTGAAAGTGTCTTCATATTAGTGAAGCAAAATTCAGTTGCACAGAGTTCGTGTGAATGCCAGAAATCCAGCCTGCGCTGGCATGGCTTAAGCTCTAATCATCGACAGTGCTGAGTGAATGGCTGCTTTCTGTCACTGCTAAACCTGGGAGCTCAGGACCCCACTGCACTGTGACTTATCTAAGTGTGGCCAAAGTCACAAATTCATCCACTTATTTCCTCAGGGTGGCAACATGACAAGGTGTTGATTGTTGCTGCTTCTGATCCTTGAACAATAGGTTTTCTCATTTCCAGAGTTTCCAACAAAAGTCCTCAGTAGAAGTTGTGTTTTGAGTCAATATCCAGCCATGACAGTACTTTTGTGCTATTGGCTACATAGTAATAGATAACCGTATCTTAAATATTTATGCCATTAATTTCTCCAGTGTTATATTTTACATTGCTAATACAAAAGCCCTGCGTCTGGATAATTTACAGTGTTAAAGATTTAGTTGGTCTACAATTCTTGCAACATAGCACCATTACCATAACAAGTGCCTCTGGCTATGTTACAACATGGAGAAGCAGAAATGGAACCATGTGTAGACACGTGTAGACATGTGTAGAAAGAGCCTAAGCATGGTAGTTGTAACAGCCCGTTCTTTTAAGAACTAGCCCAGTGACAGGATATTTGACGCCCCCTTCAGACCACCATTAACCTCTCATGAGGTAAGGGCACCTAATTATCTTCCCCTAGTTCTGACCTCTTTCCAGCTCTGCTGCACTTCATACTAGCTTCCAGCATGTGAACCTTCAGGGGTGAAAACATATTCAATGGTAGCACCTAGGTTCTTTGATTTCTGTGTAAGGATATTGGATGTCATGGTCCCGCTTTCATAGGAGTCTGGTGACTTTATGATGGACTGTAACTAGGATTCCCAGTAAAAGGTGCCTATCGCCGGGTGGTGGTGGCGCATGCCTTTAATCCCAGCACTCAGGAGGCAGAGGCAGGCGGATCTCTGTGAGTTCGAGGCCAGCCTGGTCTACAAGAGCTAGCTCCAGGACAGGTTCCAAAGCTACAGAGAAACCCTGTCTCGAAAAACAAAACAAAACAAAAAAGGTGCCTATCAAACAAAATGATTTTGGAAAAAATTTTTTAAATACATGTGTCTAGACACAAGTTCTTTAAAAATAAATTTTTTATTAGTATGTGACTTGCTTCCTGTTCACCTTTATTGTGACTATTTAGATATGTAGAGAGGGATCTACCCTTATGTCACAGAACATTTTCTCATTCATTTGTCTGGATATTCCCTTCCATCTGTCCCTTTTCTAACCCCACGAACCTCCTGTTCTTTCTCCATGTATAATTATAATTTGAGCAGACAAAATATTAAAATTCCCCACCAAGTACCTGGCCATCAATACCTTATCAATGAAAGTATCTATCATGTCTTTAAAACATTGTAAAGTAAATATTATTATAATATAAATTTATGTGCCTTGTGTGCACAGCAGGGAGTTCACAGTGTCTCCCTCATGGTCATAATGAGCCCACTGTCTGTCTGCATGTTTTGTAGGCAAACCTCAGTTGCATGCTTTCTTACTGCTGTTGACACGTGCTTTCATAAGCTAACTTTGAACCCACAGACTCCAGTTCCGTTCTCTCATCCTCTAGACCACATGACTTTTGCAATACCGACACACTCACTGGCTTTCATCATGTGGTCAGCAGGTCACTAGGAAAGTGAAAACTCACATATGCATTCGACTTTCCATTTTAGAAAGTACTTTCATGCACACTGTCCCCCAGTGAAGGAACTCTTGCTGTTCTGCATTTGCCAATAAAAGTAGAGGTTAGGGACTGTTAGTGACTTGGGCTGGGTTATGTAACTTAGAAATGACATAGTCATGTCTGTGTTTTGGACTAAGCCTGTTTTTCCCTCACACCATTTCCTGGAATCCTTCTGGGCATCTGTAGACTGTAAGACAGAGCTAAACATGTGTGAAGACGCACTGCTCTTGTGCGCATCTGTCATGGAGGCCTTAAAGTCAGAGCATGCTCAGGCACCTAGGTGTGATGGTCTAGGAGCTGGGCGGATGTTGAGACACTAGGCCGACCCTTGGAAGTGAAGGGAACCAGCAGGAGGAATTTGAAGGGATATTAAACACCACGGCCTTGTTACCTAAACCTTGGAAATATTATTTAAGATACACTGACTTTTTGCGCATTTAGTTCATGCTCTCCTTGTATTAAGTCATATCAAAGAAATATTTTTGTAGATGTCACTTGGTTAGAAGTATGCCAGACTTTGAATACTTTAAGCTTAATTATCCCCAGCAAATTATGAAATTTGCTTTTGTTTGTTTGTTTTTTTGAGAATGCTTTACAAACTTTCAAGTTTCAAAGCAAATTTAGTGCAGTTTTCTTCCCATATCAGAAACAAATCCAAAACAAGGGTTTAGGTCACTTAAAGTCGTTATTTTAACTCTCTAAATATACTGTCGGGACATGGGCATGAGGGAAAGTGTTTTATCCAATCGCAGTTGGGCCAGATTGGAAGCTGCCAATCACCACCATCACAGCTGGTATTTTTGGAGCTCTGAGATATAAAGTCACAAAGTGCTGAGCTTTACTTACCGACAAGAATGATACGACTTGAATTCTGACTGAAGCCCACTCTCTTTCTTGATCTGATGATGCTGTATTTACAAAGTTAAACACAGAAAATCCAACTTGGGTGCCTGGAAACAGATCAAATGATTTATTGAGTTCTGCTTTATTTATATTTGGTGGAAAAATCAAACCTGAGACTAATAATTCCTATGCCCATAAGTGAATGAGAGACATAACTAAAGTCACATGGAATGGAGACCATGTATTACACACGTCATGGAATGCTCCCAGTGTAGTTCATCACCTTCCATGTTACCAAGGAACTTGCCATAAGGATGAATCCTCCTATTTTAAAAGAAGCCAGCAAGTAGAAGTGTTGGGACTACCCCCATAAACCATTGCCTCCTAGGGGTTGCAGACCACAGTGAGCTTTGCCCTGGCTTTTCAGAATATACCCAGTTGAATAGGTACTTTATTTGAAGAGTAGCCTGTCGATAACAGGCATGATCAGACCTGCATCTGAATCAATGACATTCAAGTCTGCTTCAGATTTGATTTGGGGACATAAAATTGGGTCCTTCCGTGGATGCTAAAGTTTGAGGGGGGTGCATCAACTATTTTCTTGATGTTGAAAATATTTATGTTCTTATTTGTGTAATCCTTGTAATCAGAGCTAAACACAAACACCTAAGTGTTTGCTTGGCTTGTACTTACTTGAACAGACAAATACCTGCTACGGGCTCACAAACCCTGCTTTTGTCTCTGCCCTTGGAGAGTTGGCAAACACAACCCCCACTTGGGAACAACAAAAATTGGTTCACAAGTAAGATTGCTTACACATGGAGAACATTTTTTTCCAGATGAATATAGTAATTTAGTTTCCCTAGATGTGAGAGATGCATTTGCTCCAACAGGTTCACAGTTAACAGTTTAGCCTGAAGCTTCTCATAATGCTATTTAAGATACCACATTTAAAGAAGGCAAAGAGATAAATAATAATTAAATTCCATTGTGAAATCTTAGGACCTTTGAAAGCAAATTTGTGGGCCTATTGATATTTTTTATAATTTTTAAGCTGTCCATTATTTCCAGTCTTGCTTCCTTTTATATCACTTAAAATAGGAAAGACCGATTTGCATCTGACTGAAAATTCTGCAGGATAACTTAAGAGTAAATGATTTAAAGGAGAATTGATGCTTATAAACAAGGTATATGGGAAATTTTGCAAATAATGAATTTTATTTTAATGTTTTAAATATTAAAACACTGACATACATGTGACAAGAAATAAGTTTAATAGAAGCTGTGTACAGTCTGAGCATGAAGACTGCTTAGAGGCATTCACAGCGAATGAAAGATGAGAGCTTGTGAGAGCACAGTGATAGACAAGTGAGAAGTTGAGGTAGAAGGCACAGGAGGGTATGCCCTGGCGAGGGAATGGGGAGCAGAGATGGGATAGCAGGGGTAAGGTGGCTACGTTCTCCGTCTCAACACCTATGGGGCAAGGTGGCTACGTTCTCCATCTGAACACCTACGTGTTTTATCGCTGCCTTTTGTCTGAGATTTGAATCAGGTTCATTGGCCTGAATGGCTTGGGGTCTAGTTGCCAGAATACTGAGTGAAAGGCATTTTTGGAAGTGTCGTGTGGTATCCAGTGTGGAAATATAAGTCACATTTCTTTGCGCAGCTTTTGTCTCACAATAGCAAAGAATCTTGGGTCCCTGAAAGCTGTGTTGGTGAGCCGGGGGCCCAGAATTCTAAAAGTGCTTTCTCCCAAGTATGAGAAGGCTGTCAGAGCTCGTTGTATTCCATACGTTTGGAAAATGCATAGTAACAGAACTAACAGAATTTCAAAGATGCTTGAAAAATATTTCAGGTACTAAACAAAATAACTCATAGTACAGTACTTTTCCATGATCAAACTTTGCAAAATAAAGTTAACCCTTTTTGATTTTCACCTGTAGAGCCAGCCAGTCCTTCTCAACCTTAGCAACACTCAGATCACATGGGAAGTTTTAATACTGATGCTGATGCATAGGTGATTTATAGGTGATTTCTTTTCTTTTTTTTTTTCCTTTTTGGTTTTCGAGACAGGGTTTCTCTGTGGCTTTGGAGCCTGTCCTGGAACTAGCTCTTGTAGACCAGGCTGGCCTTGAACTTACAAAGATCCTCCTGTCTCTGCCTCCTGCGTGCTGGGATTAAAGATGTACACCACCACACCACCACTGCCCGGCTGCATAGGTGACTTCTAAGGCATTTTGTGAGCCTGCTGTTTAAGGCTCAGGCATGAGAGTGGTCCCATCACTTCTCAGTGAGTCCTGGGTTCCCACTCTCAACACCCAGCCTAGAGTGGCTCCTAGCCTGCACTGGTTGAGTCCCGTGATCACTTTAGTCATGGCCTCCAGGGTGCTGCCAGCCTCACCAAGGGGTCACTGGTTCCAAGATGGAGAAGAGCACCGAGGCTGAAGACCTGTCCATCTCAGCCTCCAGGGCAAGAGAGCAAGGGTCAGTAATACTTTCTGCTAGAAATGGAAGCAACCATTACTTGATTAACAACCCCCAATGAATTTATTTATTTTATTTTTTTTAAAAAAGAAAATAAACTATCTTTCTTTTTATTTTCACATACCAATCCCAGTTCCCACTCCCTCCCCTCCTCCCATTGCCTCCACCTTTCCCCCCACCCCAGCCTCCACCCACTCTTAAGAGAGGGTAAGGCACATTTCTTCCCTCAAGGAATGTTTATGTTAACTACTATCCTTACCCTATTGACATTAAAGGATTGAGTGTGTTAAACTGTTCTTCACATCTTCTGTAAACCAGCATTGTTTTGTTTCCTTCCTGAGATTTAGCTAAAATCAGTTCTCGATTGAACACACATTGAAAGAATATAATACATACAATGATTAAAACACATAAAGTAAAATTTCTAATGTCCCTGAATGTGTTTAATTATGAGAGGAACTTTTCCACTGAAACTTTCCATTTGGTAAAGACACACATTTATGTATAATTAACTTGTCCCAAACCATACCAAGGGAGTTTTTCGTGGGCTTTAGAATTTTACTTACTGCATAATAGGCTACATCTTTCCTTTCCGTAAAAAGCAAGCCCTTTACATTTCTCACCAGGATAAATGACAGTTGGGGCAATTTACATCCACTAAGATTTCAGTAATTTGATGCAATAGCTTTGGCAGCAAACTTTTACCAAATGAAAAGCATCAAGTTGCCTGCAGCCCTTGGGGCTCCCCACTGACTTCGCTTGGAACTGAGCCAGAGTTAAAGACTAGGGTTTCCATCAGCAGCCAAAAGGTTTGCAGAAGCTGGGGCTGTTGAGCCCCTTTTCAGGACAAGGAGATTGGCTTCCTACAGCAAGCATCTCTGACCCAAACCTTAAAACAAGAAAGGAAAGGGGGGGGAGAGTGAGAAAGAGAGAGAGAGAGGGAGAGAAAGCTCACAAAAATAGGTGTGGGGAGCATCTACAAGGAGTTGGGGGAGGGTGAAATGATCAAAATATAATCTATAAAAAGTATAATTAAAAATAAATGAAAAAGCTCTCCCGTCGGTAAGTTACCACTTCACTCATACTCTACATAGCTCTTCTTCTCTTTAACATTCGGACTTTACTGAATCACAGCTCCTAACTTTCTCCACTGTGGGAAATGATTTACATAAAAATCATGCAGTTAGGGATATTCAGGAGCAGGCAACTGACGAAACAATAATGTTACCTAAGGCAGAAGGAAGATTTTGCAGTCATGACTTAACTGAGCCAGACAGTTAAGCATGTTCACAAAAATTATCAAAATGGATGCATAAGTAGCCAAAGAGAATACACAATTTGACATAAAGGAAACAAAAGCAGTTGCCTTTGTGAGCATATAATTGAAGCAACAAATATATCTCTTTGAAAATATAGTATTTTGATCTGCCGCAAGAGACAGCAAGGAAGAGCAAGTTATAAGAATGGATTGTTTTAGCTAATTGCTGAAAAATCTGCAGACTCAGCCGGCAGTATCCTCTTTCCCCACACTTCCACTCTAAGTACAGGGACATACCTGGGACAAGAGGCATCGGCAGTGATTAGTGGTGAAATGAGATGACAAAATGCTCACATCTTCACAGGACATTGAGTCAAACTTGTTTTTTCACAGTGAAACTAAGTCCTGAATGTAAGGGTACCTTGTTAAAATAAGGCTTTGTGTTAAGGGAGTGTGGTAGACTCACTTCAGCCTACAAAGGCGCTTACATTTCCAGCAAGATAGCTTGGAAGATGATAACCTGGTAAATGCTTTCCAACAGTGCTTAGTGCGGTGCGTACTATCAGGTGTCACCCTGAGGGAGAGGCCCTTGTGACCAGGTATCACAGTGAGAGATTTCAGAAGGGAAACGTCTGACCCACAGAGCAGTTACAGAAGATGCATAGGAAGTCCTACAGCTGCAAAGTCGTGCCTGGCCTTATTCCAGCTCTCGGGCCGGTGCTGTAACTCACACTATGGCTCCATCATAAAGTCCCACTTGAAATGTGTATGCCTTTCAAGCAACGTTAAATATTTGCAAATACTTTAGATTTGAATGGTATGCCAGCAGATGAAATACACACCCCTTTTTGCAGAGCACAAAATAATGCCTTTTTAAAAACAAGGCAAAAGTCATTTAACTGCTTTGGGATTTTGGAAATATTAGTTAAGCCATTTTTTTTTAAATTATGTGCTCATGGATGTGAGTGCAGGTGCCTTCGAGGCCAGAGGCATCAGATCCACTGAAGCTCAAGTTCCAGGTGGCTCTGAGCTACCTGACATGGTTGTGGGGCTCTCAGTTCATCCTTAGCAAGGGAAGCAAGCAGATGTAACCACTGAGCCCATGAGCCATTATTTTTTTAACTTTGCCATTTAATTGTGTAATATAATTTTCTGTTTTGGTTCTGTTCTCTTTCCCTATATTGACATAGAGGATCTGAAAATGGAGACTTTCCAGGTTTGACGGTGGAGCAGGAGGTGAGCATCCACAGCTTTGCATTTGCTTGGTGTGGCTTCAGATTGGCTCCTCCTTGGATTTCAGTCACAGAGGAGAACGTGCTTGATAGGGAATGACTTAAGGAGTTTGACTGGCATGTTGACCCTACTCATCCCTGATCTGAGAGCTGACGGTCCTCTGTGCTGAGTGGATATTGGAAAGTACCAAAAGGTCTGGCATATAATAGATGTGGAGCCTTGGAAGTCTTGGTAAAATGGTTAAGCTATAAATAAGAACTGATGTTCTCATAAAGACAATCTCATCTCTTCTTTTACACTTTGGTGAAGAAAGGATGAGAAACCCACTGGACCAGAAACCAGCCCCCTTTCTGCCTGCTTCTGACTTCGGAAAAGAACAGTCTCTAATGTCTGACTTTCCATCCTGCAAAGCAATCAGTGTGTTAAATAATGGTTACTAACCTCTTTGGTAACCTGACAGAAGCTCAGAGCTCTCTCTTGAGCATTAGGCACTCATAAATGCAACTGAGTCCTCAGATTCCTGAAGCTCTTCATAAAACGTATAGATCAAATCCCTGAAGAGTGAGCCACTGTTACACAGTCTGTTAATTTGTAATCCTAAACCGTTGAGACACAGTGGGTTTCTCTTCTGTTGGGGAGGAAGGCAAGTACCTTGCAGAGGATGGAAATCCAGGAGGATAGCAAGAGAAAGGGTTATATGTGTAGTCTGCCCATGCGTTAAGTGGAAATGAGGTGGATGCTAGAAAGATGACTGCGTGTTGCTTAACACAAATTGGAAAGGACTTGACTGAGAAGGTTCACTTGGGTGGTGGGGGGGACAGTTTGATTTTGCTGTCCCTGTACTTGTGGTCCAGAATGTTTGGTTGGGATTTCACTAAGGAGAAGCTTATCATTGTTTGAGTTTCTTTCCCACAGCAGCACTAAGAGTGAACAGTCACAAAAGATAAACAGGGAGCATTGCTTTTCCTGTATTGTACAATAGTAAGTTTAATCTGTTGACAGTAGTGCTGCTGGTGTAAATACTGAATCTTAACAATGAACTTGTGTAGAGCCTGCTGGCTTCTAAACTTCTCCAAGCCTGCAGACTTTCCTTTGTTGCTAATAGAGTATTTTCTAGATCAGGACTGGCAGACTTTGCAGGCTAGGGAACACAAGGCAACAATTTACTACTCTGTTTCAGATTTGGTTTGGTTTAGCTGGGATTCTTTAACTCAATGCATGGCTGAATTTCAACTTTACTCTGCTTTTGTTTCTTACTTAAAGAAGAAGAAAAGATAGATTTCAGTGTAAAGAAGAGAGCTGGAGAATGGCTGATTTTCTCACTCCCTTCCCACCTCCACCCCTGAACCAGCTCCCTTGTTCTCTCCTTCTTGTCCAGACATCCACAGAAACTCGACACAAGTTTCTGTTTTGTTTGTAACTAGGGCTGCATTTCCAAAGCATTTCAAGCTACATTAGATACCCTCAGGTCCGATTTGATATTCTGCCATTTTATCCATCTGTTTGAGCCAACCCACTCAACCTCTGAACTTCCTGTAAGGACACTCATTTCACATGACTGTACCTGTCTAACATGCAGACCAAGCCTAACTCAGTGATGTTTACCAACTTCAGATTAAGTAGCTTTAACACTGACATCTGGCCTCTCTGAACACCACCTGAGCCGAAGACCAAGACTGAAAACAGACTCCATTATAGTCCGACATGGTGCATAGATTGCTCTTTATCTTTATTGACCATTTTAATCCTCTTCATAGGCTATATTGAGTATAAATTTGTGTGTGTTTACTTATCCTTTTGTGATTGATTAGTCGAAATATATTTCAGAAATTCCAAGTGATATGTTTACCATTAATTTGCGCCAACTCTTCCTTCTGTCAAATCTGAATACAAGACATATACTACTCTCATTTATTAACTATAAGTAGCTACGTGGATTTTTTTCTGAAAATTTTGTAGTTAGAGATGGTGATTGAGTAAACGCATAGCAAAACCCTGTGTGCAGTTTCCCAGATCGTATAAGGACCAGTGAAATTGCTGTACCTCACATAGAGACACCGTAACTGGTAGAGACTGTGCAGCTGCTCTTGACAATGGTTGCAGTGCCTTGAGCCACCACCCATATCCTGTCCCCACAGCTCCACTAGCACGTGACCTCTGTTGCTTCCCACAGCTGCTGTTTCTTATAGATTTTTTTATTGAGTTATACTCTAAGGAGTGTAATCCCTCGTCAGCTATATGTTGCAAATGTCTGTTCTAGTCTCTCTTGTCCTTTGAATGCTTTAAAATTATTAGATGTGTTAAGTTTTACAGTCATATTAACCAATATCATTCTTAAAACTTGATTAAGAAATCATCCGTTCCACGATTGTAAATGTTTATAGTGCCTTCCAAAAATGTTTAAAGCTTTACTTTTCTCTCTTAGACAAGTTACCATTTGAAATATAGTTTGTGAATCGTTGTTAAACAGGAATCTTTCCAGAAGAGATTTCTTCACTTCTTTGTCAGTTGTTCACATTGCAGTCCATGTGTGAACAAGGTCTTCCTTTTATTTGACTGGATTCTCCCTGCACCAGCCTGCTCTTTAAACTGCTGTACTATGTAACTAATGTTAATAGTGACATTATATTATATTATTGAAACCAAACCTAATAATAGATGATCTTCGAAGTCTTTCGATAAATTCTGATTACTTGAGTGCACTCTTGAATTCTGATTACTGATATTGGGATATAAACCCTAAGAAAGATTTCTTTATGAATCTAGCTCATGTAGTTTTGGTGTACAATTGTGACAGCACCAAAAAGTGAGATGTTGAAAACTTGTAAAAGAATCTTAAAGAATTCTTGTTAGCTACAAAAGGTAACTTATGTAATTTTTGAATGGTAAGAAAAATACCCTGCTGGACCTTACTGACTCCATGGATACAGAGCAGTTTTTTGCTATAATTTCTTTTGTTTTTTGTTTTGCTTTTGTTTTTCGATACAGAGTTTCTCTCTAGTTTTTGGAGCCTGTCCTGGAACTAGCTCTTGTAGCCCAAGCTGGTCTCGAACTCACAGAGATCCGTTGGCCTCTGCCTCCCGAGTGCTGGGATTAAAGGCGTGCACCACCACCACTTGTTTTCTTTTTGACAGTCAATAATACCAAAGACCCTCAATGTTTTTTCTAGCAAAAAAGCAGCTCTATAAACAATTACTTTTATGTAATCAAAAGCATAAGTAGGCTGTATGACAGATTGTTTCAAGTGGTTGTAAGCAGAGAAAGAAAGGCAAGATGGAGGAAGGAAGAAGATAGCAGATCCAGTCCCTGGTCTCACAGAATTTACCAGGCATTGAGAAAAAAAACACAGATATGAAAATGAATCAATCATAGGGGACAAAAGTAAGGTAAAAAGTGGATCAAGGTGAGAGCCTGCTTCAGGACAGATGCAAGAGTCACCACTGAGAAATGAGGTTTGAACAGATTTATAGGAAGTGGGACCGTTAGCCATGTTAGGTGGAAGTAATCTTCCCGCAGATGAGCAGCCCTTGTGAAAGCCCTAGGTAAAAGCACACTGAGCATGTGTGAGCACTGGAGAGGCCAGTGCAGCCTGTACACAGCAAGAGGAAGAGAGGCACTCAGAACCAGAGAGTTCTGAGCCTGTCCTGAGAGGCCACAGAGAAATGTCACCACTTGGCACAGAGCTCCAAATGTGAGCACCATTGATGTGGAAAAATTAGGCACCTGAAACAATAGTGCAGGAGATGATGGTCACTTGGACTGAGGGAGTAGCCATAGCAATGCAGAGTTGAACTGGGGGTCATCTGTGTCTGCTGCTTTTATTTCATCAACACTGGTTCATATATTTATTATTGTCTTGTTCTGCTACCGTTAGTTGAATAATCAGTAAATTCTTATTTTGGTTCTGTTGTACTTAAATATATTTGGCTACATCTCTTAATTCTGTAGTTAATTGTTTATTTCCTTACTAAATTTTGTTTCATTAACTTGATCAATCAATTTCTGAAAAATAGAAAATATCTCGAGTTTCACATTTGTAGATGTTACCTTAGTTTTCACATTTTTACTACCATTCAAAAATTACTTATGTTGTTTTTTTGTTTCTTTTGTTTTTTCTTTTCTTTCCTCTTTTTTTTTGGTTTTTTGAGACAGGGTTTCTCTGTAGCTTTGGAGTCTGTCCTGGAGCTGGCTTCGAACTCACAGAGATCCGTCCACCTCTGCCTACCTAGTGCTGGAATTAAAGTCGAGCATCACCACTGCCCGGCCCTTATGTTGTTTCATATTCATGACACCACCTTACATACAGTTCACTTAAAATCTACTTTATTTTTATTTCTTGCCACCAAATACTTCTATAGTTTTATACAAGAGAATAAAGTTTGTCACATCAATACTCCCTACTGATCATAGGTTTGTTAGATATCCCCCCCTTTTTTTTTTACTTTATATTCCATGTTTGGTTGGATGCTAAGAATATCAAATGACAGTTGCTTATATTCCATAAATCTTCCAAAATGTAGCTGATTACCAAATCTAAGGAAAACCAAGAGGTTACCTAAGACATGTCGAAGCTTGTGAAACCCAGGCAAGATCAGTCTAGGGAGAAACATCAAATTTCAATTCAACAAGGTCTGTCTTACAGCCCTTTTTCATTTAGAATCTGCATAACACCAACTCACGGGAAACATCTTTAAGGGCATGACAAGGCAAGGCTTTCTGCACACTGGCAAAGAGAAGCGGTTCCAGTGGGCGCTGTGTCCTGGTAGGTATGAGCATCAGTTAATGTGGTTCCAGTGGGCGCTGTGTCCTGGTAGGTATGAGCATCAGTTAATGTGGTTCCAATGGGCACTGTGTCCTGGTAGGTATTAGCATCAGTTAATGCGGTTCCAGAACATTTGGCTTCTTAAGCTTTTTTATCAAGTTCTTCATGCCTTAGGGTTCTGCCAGCTTGGTGTGACTCCCAGTGACAGGAAGAACAGGAAGAGGGCCCCACCCAGGAAGGACAGGAAGAGGGCCCCCCCCAAGAAGGACAGGAAAAGGGCTCCCACCAGGAAGGACAGGAAGAGGGTTCCCCCCAGGAAGGACAGGAAGAGGGCCCCCACCAGTGTCTCTGAGGAAGAGTGTTCCCTCCATGTTCATTCTATCTCCCCTACTCCATTTACCCTCCAGCTTATTGACGCTACTTGCCTCTGTCCCTCATAGACTGGAATGAAGCACACTCCTTTTAAATTTTTGTGTCCTGCCAAGGTCTCCCGGCACATGTCAGAGTGGGGAGCTGATGAAACAATATAATATGTGTTTTGTTTGACCTTGAAACTTTTAAAGGTCAAGCGACAGGGCTTGCAACAGACCCTGCATCATGCTGACAGTCTTGGGCAATGGTTCTCTTCCACTCTGACCTTCCATCACCCTGTCTGTCCTTTCTCAATTATCCCCTTCCCCCCCCCCATGTCCTTGTCTCTGCCTGCCCCATGTCCTCAGCAGCTCTTACTGTGTAAAGAAGCTTTTTGGGAACCTGTGATCTTATAATCCAAGTTCAAAAAACAAAACAAGGGATACAGGTCATTTGTAATGTAAAAGAACAGAAGAGAACATGGGAATTAGAGGATGGAACAGGGGTCAGGAAGGGGGAGTGCAGGAAAGGAGTGGGAGTGATGGGCCAACATTCATTTTTATTTTGATTATTATAATAATAATTTTTATTTAGTTTCTTTTTTGTTTTTGTTTTGTTTTTGTCTTTTGTGACAGGGTTTCTCTGTAGCTTTGGAGCCTGTCCTGGAACTTGCTCTGTAGCAAGTTCTGGGATTAAAGGTGTGTACCATCACTGGCCTGCCTACTTTAGTTTTGCCTAGGGAAACCATAGGTACTAAGGGTTCTGAGTATGCTCACCAGGCGTGGATTTCCTCCCAGGGAACACATAGGTCTCAGGTGCAATTAAGAAAGTGATTTATTGCCACCATGAGTGTTTTGCCCCAGTAGATACAGCTTGCCTTTGAGGTCAGCATTACGGCACTGAGTAAGGCCATCGCTTTCCATTCTCCTTTAGCAGTCTGTGTAGCTCCACCTTGCATGATGAAATAAGAGAACGAGGGAGTTGAGACATTTCTTAAATGTCCCGACCTACATGATCATTTTTAGTCACTGTGCAATTTAAATTTGGATATAGTGTCATTATTGATGAATGCCCTTTTGTGAATTCTAATGAGCTTTATGTCTTTTTTTTTTTTTTTGGTAGTTGTATTTTCTTATTACCCATAGGCATTCTGACTGTATAGTTAATATTCAAGCATGTTAAATTCAGGGGATTGAGAAAGAAGCCATGAGAATCATCTTTTCTGAAAATTCAAATTGAAGTTGACAAAAATGTAACTCCTGCTAGTCTAAGAAATACATACTGTGAAGTAAACCCTTCAGAGTAGGGGAAGTTCTAGGAGAGCCAGGATACAGAAGAGTTGCTCAGGGCTCAGCCTCAGTCGGTCCCTGCTTCCTGGAGTCCTCCTTACTTTCATTGTTAGATAGACTTTCTTCCTGAACCAGTAAAAGAGACCGCTGGGAGTTTCAGGCTGGCGTGGTCCCTCAGATTTGCCAGCCAAAAGTAACATTGCGCTGCTACAAGAACAGGGAAGACTACTTGAATCCTGACTCCGCCAATCATGGCACCACAGCTGAAAGACTTGACTGTGGAACTCACCTGTGCTCACCTGTGCTCACCTCTGCTATGGGTCTAACCGTGGGACTCTCCTGTGCTCACCTCTGCTATGGGTCTGACTGTGGAACCCTCCTGTGCTCACCTCTGCTATGGGTCTGACTGTGGAACTCACCTGTGCTCACCTCTGCTATGGGTCTAACTGGTTTCCCACAGCATGAAAAAGAGGTGACTCAGAGCATGGGAAGGAAGAAAAGGGTGAGCATGCAAAATAACCAACAAGGAATAAATCAGTTCAGAAAGTACAGGAACATAGAATGAGTCCAATTTGAGGGCAGTATAGAATTGCAGGCCTGGAAGACTCAACAGGACATAGAACTATATGGTAAAGGAAGGCAACAATGCAATAATAATACACACAGCAGAGAGAATGAATATCATCTGATGCTTGTTCATCTGGTGACAATGTTTTCTAAACAAAAAAATTTCCAGATGAATATGAAAACAGTACATAATCTAGAACAATGATTTGATTTCAGTAGTTTGCTACCCTTCAATTCAAACCTTATATCTGAGCTGAAACTGCTCAGCTAATGAGAAAGACTGAAAGCAACTGGAAAGGATTCAAAACAATTCTACAAAGATAAGCAATGGGTGGAAAACAGAAATGTGAACTGAGTAAGGATGTGCATGCTACTCTGTACGGCGTGTTGAAAAGATAATGTTATAAAATTATTGAGTGGAAAATAAATTTAGCATTGAGTATGCATTGTTCTAATTCAGTTAAAAAAAGTTTTTCTCTCTGCATCTGTACTCAAGAAAAAAGAATATAAAAGAAATTCAAGTTGGCATGCGAATATTTGTATTAGAGATAGGTTCTTTCTTAGGTAAAAGTGTTAATAATAAAATAATTGAGTGAATTTCAGTCTTGCTGTGAGATCTGTCCTCTTGTTACTGTTGTGTGTGGGGGCAGATACTGTACTGCTCAGAATAGAGTGATCAGTTAGGAGACTCACAGGCTGAGAGAAGCTGCATGCTGTACACATCCACATCTCAGAAGACAACACATAATATATTCTGAAACCTTTGCTGAGTGAATGAGCGTTGATGATCACGTGTGTATATGCAGTTGTGCATTATCTGAGAATGGAACCTGTTTGCTGAGTGAATGAGCGTTGATGATCATGTGTGTATATGCAGTTGTGCACTGAGAATGGAGTCTGTTTGGGATCTACCAGGTGTTTTACTTCTCCTGGCGTTGTCTTCATCTGTAGCAGACTCCGTGGCTGCCAACTTCCTAGCCATCGTGTTCTCAGTGAATAGAATCTGGATGTGCTATTCATTCAAGTAAAACACAACGACAGTGTATTTGTGGCTGTAATTTCCAGTTATCTGTAGTTCTTTAGTCCTCTGATTCACTGCCTTCAACCATCAACATCAACTAGGAGTTCGTTTTAGCAGTAATTGTGAAATACGAGGTTTATAAATGTCCTGCTATACTGAAGAAAAAGCACACAGACACGAACAGATTCAATACTGAATACAATGGGGAGGACAGAGGATGAGGAAGCTCAATAAAAACAGGGTAAAATGTCAGATATGTTTTAAATGTACTCATGAAACCCGTTACTTGGACATTGTATTTGGGTTAAGAAAAGAAATGCAAGACTCCTCTCCTACCCAGCTTTCTCTTCTCCATTCCTGATATAACTTACGTGGTAAATGAACTGAAGCTCACCTGGTATTCACTGACTTTCCTAGTGCAAAATATGCTCTTTATTGCAGAAACTGTGCTACCTAAAACCTACTTAAAAGTGAAAACTGTTCTGAATCTAAGAAATTTTCAGAGGTCATATTAAAATTATTAACTTCACTTGGTGAATGACATCAAGAGATGTTATTTAATGGGCATAGTGACACATATATGTAATCCCCAAATTCTGAAGGAGGCAGATTGAAATCTGTTGTCTACCCAGGGCTACTTGGAGAAACCTGATGGATGTGAGATTGATTAGACATTTTTTTATCATAATACTTTAGAAACAAATAAAGTATGTGGCATTAAAAGCATGCTTAATTGCTTACTATATTTATTTTCCCTATATCTTCATGTAAATTAGAAAAGTAAGACCCAAATTAGCTCTTGATTGGGAAGTGATTTTAAAGATGAAGAAATTTAGGTGTTATGTCAAGACCACACACAGTTTTTAAGCTTGATACTCTTGATGGGTTTCCCTGATTTGCTTGTAGTCTAAGCACTAAGTTTCTGGCATCACTAGGCCCAGGAAGATGCATTTACTCAGCTCAGAGCTCTCACCAGAACCTGCATGTGTCCGTTTGAAATCAGTTGAGTAGTTAATAGACAACCTTGTTTCATAAAATCTTTTATTTTAAATAGTAAATTTAAAAGTAGATAAGTTTCACTGTTTTAATGAATTTTAATAATATCACACTATACATGAAACATAAAAGTTAACACCTTTCCACCAGTATCCAAAATACTTTTCGTCACTTACTGCCATGCCAGAGCTGTCTGCTAGATACACAGGAGGAGACAGCCTACCACCTTGTATATCTAAACAAATCTTATGTTGCTTAAGCAGTATACATTTGGGGCTTCAGTAAATCCAGTTTCAGAAAGCTGTCTTGAAATATTAAAACAGAGTAATTTAATCTGAATAAAATCTCAGAATTTTAAAATATAGCAGCCTTTAAAAAATAATACTCTACACATTAGCAAACAATATTGGTTTTGTTTCCTTTATGCAGTCATAAAATGATGTATGTCAGGGCTTTAACAAACTTGCCCTTGTGGACCATAAATGGGAGGCACCCCAGAATGTAGCCTCCATGACGGTTGTCATGTGACTCAGGGAATAAGAAAGGGCTCACTGTTGTGCTCCAGTTCTTTATTGAGGTCCCTAAAATTTGATTTCTAGACGTTTTTTCTTTTCTAAAGAGAACAAACAAACTATAGTTTGAGTAAATGGAAATCTCAAGCATTTTTCTCAGTGTTTGCTCCGCAACAGTATGAGCCTTGTATAGTTGCTTTCTTCACAGTAAAGTGTGTATGTGCAGCTTCCTGGTCACCATCTGGGGAAGGCGTATGTAATTCCCGTGAGGCTTCCATTTCTTCTGCGGTGTCTTCAGTGCCTGGGACATTCTCTTCCATCTCTGTATTCTTTCGGTGAAGCTTGCCCCTGTGTTTGCTGTTTGAGTTCCTGCAATTTTCATTTCCTGTTTTCTTTCAGTTTGGGTTTTCTTTATTGATTCTATTTCCACTTGCAAGTCTTGAACTATTTTCTTCATTTTATTCCACAGTTCACTTGTGTTTTCATGGATTTAAGGGATTTATTCATTTCCTCTGACCATGAGGCATATTTATAAAAGCTATTTTGAAGTCCTTGTCTTGTACTTCAGCTATTTTGCATTTCTCAGGGCCTGCTATAGTATGGTTGCTCAACTTCAGTGGAGACACATTGCCCTGACTGCTGTAATTGTGTTTTAATGCTGGAATCTAGGTTTCTGAGTTTGAGATGATGGTAATTCTAGGTATTCTTAGAGTAAACCGTCTCTTTCCTTTCAAGTAACTTCATGGCTACAGGTGAGATCTTGTGCCCAAGTCCCATCCACACTGGGGTTTGGTCTGTTGGGCTCACACAGACTTCGTACATGCTGTTGCAATGTCAAGTTAATATGGGCAGCTGCCCCATTTTGTCTATTGTTGCCACTGCTGCTCAACGGAATGCTTGAAGTCTTAGCTACAGCGAAGAGACAAATGAAGGAGAAAAAGTCGATAGGACTAGAAAAGGAAGAAGTTAAAGTATATATCTGCAGATGGTGTGATTCTATTCAAAAAAGATTTAAAGCACCCACCAGAGAACCCCTATATCTGATCAACACATTCAGCAAATCAGCAAGGTATAAAAGTACTACACAAAATCGGTAGCTTTCATACGTACAAATGGCAAACACACTGAGAGAGAAATCAAGGAAACAGTCCCATTTAGAATTCCAAAATGTATTTTGAAATAAATCTACCCAAGGAAGTGAAAGACATGTACAATGAAAACCTTTAAGACACTGGAGACAGACACTGAAGAAGATAGAGAGCTGTCCTGTTCTCATGGATCAGCAGGATTAGTGTGGGAAAATGGCGTCCTTTCCTGTGTGGAGATGCAGTGCCTGTGGCAGTGACAGGAGGGACTGAGCCAGACCCGCTGCTCAGGCCTTGAGCAGCTCTTTCACCTCTGTGCCCTGGCTTACTCCACCAGAGAAGCAGAGATGCTAATGTTCATATTTCCCTCTCCAGATTATTCTGGATTAAACATTCTAGGTAACTCTCGAGTGCTTAGCATGCTTGGATATTTCTGTAAAGTTTCCTATCTCAAAGCCTCTGTACTTGCTGTCCCTTCCCTCTGGAATGTTCTTTCCTTCTTTTTTTTTCTTGAAAACTTCTTTTTTCATACAGTATTTTCTCGCCATTCCTTTCCTCTCTACCAAGTCCTGCCAGACCCTCACTGCCTCTCCACTCTCTCAACTCCAAATCCTTTCTTTCTCTCTATTTAAAAAACAAACAAAAGAAGAAACTCACATAAAAAACTTCTCACAAAAACAGAAACCAAATATAAAAGCAAAAAAAAAAAAAAAGGACAAAAAAATGCCTGAACAAAGCAAGATGAGACCAAACATCTACAAAATACCACTGAGTACACTTAGTGTCAGTATCTACTCCTGGGCCTAGGGCCTACCTTTAAGTGTGTCTTCCACACCTCACGAGACTCTACTGTGTGTCAGCATCTACTCTGGCCCTAGGATGTACCTTTAAGTGCGTCTTCCACACCCTCATGAGACTCTACTGGAGAAAACTGACTTTTCCTATACAAGTGAATATCAATTATAGACCTCCCAAGCTCAGGAGCTGTCATATTCTCAGGACAAAGTCCCTGCAATTGTTGCTCCTCCTAGAGTTTTTCCCTGGTCATCAATTTCATTCTTGAACCCCTCCACTGTTTTTTTAAGATGTTGCTTTAGCTGCTGCTCAACATAACACGTTACCTCCATTCTGTGCTCAACCTCTCCTCTCAGGACGCACACTCAGGGAGCTCTTTTATGTAGGGTTGTGTCTCTAGACTCAGAGAAGTGCCGGCGATCTAAACAGAAGGCACTGAACACACGTGATGGGTGAAGAAACTGTTACAGGTGTGTGTGTGTGTGTGTGTGTGTGTGTGTGTATACAGTCATGTATTTCTACAGCTATGTGAATGTTTCTGTGAAAACCCCTCAGAGCACAAAATAATCACAATTTCCCCACCTCAAACTAGATGCTAATTTTAGGGTCTGTCACTAATAATTGAGAGACACTAAAGACACTAAAGCTCATAAGAACACTGGAGAGCGATGCGTAGAAAACCTTGCCTGTCTGTTTCTCAACGACAGCTGTGTTTCCAATACAAATAAAGCTAAACACATACTTAAAACAGAAAGATAAAATGGTATAGTTTTTAAATTTCTTCCAACAAAAACAAGACAATGGCCTCTATTCTTGGTAAAGAATGGCATTTTAAAGTTGTGGTCACTTGGTAGGTGCCTAATGGGGCACATTGCAGTTAAGAAAGACTGTCTCAGTTTCAGTTTTGCCTCATTCAACAGTGAGTTGTGAGAACTACTGGAACATACCTGAGGGTAGAAGTAGACAGAGGCTCTTTAATCTACACAGTGATATCAAAACATGGACATCAAAAAATGATGTTGCTCTAATCCACACCAGAATTACAAGGGCTTTGATATTGTTATTTCTGTATATTTTTTTAAATAAAAACTAAATTGACTTGGCCTTTTAAAATTTCATTAAAATACAGATTGTCAGTTCTTTCAAGATAAAAGAACAAATACATCTTGAGTCATTATCATGCACCAATATGCTTTGCACAGAGCAGAACAGAAAAACACTGAAGCTGAAATCTTGTTTTCAAACAACTCTTTGAGAAAAAAAAACCTACAAAAATGGTGAGAGATCAAAGCACACACTGAGTTCTTCAGCATCTACAGAAATCCCAATACAAGGGAGATCAGAGTGAGTGGCTATAGCCAGAGAGTCAGAGGAGACAAAACTGGGAAGTTGTGGGCAAGCCCTGAGAAACAAAGGCAGCATACTAGATAGCTGGGGGAAATGGGCAGTCCATCCGAGGAGTGCAGCCCAAGTCCAACGTGGGCAAAGCAGCTCCACCAAAAGCCAGGGCCGGGGCTTTCAATGAGGGTTGTCCAACGGCCCGGGTTCTTTTGCCTGCCTCTTGCCATCTTACAAATATAAGACCTTCTTACAGCTGTGTTTTCAAGCTTTCCATGAATAGTGGACATGCATATCAGGCAGCTGCCAGATATTTATCTTAAAAGAATACAGTGTTTTACAACATGATAGGCCATGTTTTGTTGGCATCCCTGGGAGGCCTGCCATTCTCTGGGAGAGAGGGGATGTGGAAGGAGAATAGGAGGGAGGGGAAACTGAAGTCAGGATGTAACATGTGAGAGAAGAATAAGTTTAAAAATATATTTTAAAGAAAATGCAATATTTATGTATTCATATTTAGTGAGTAATCTTTTGACCAAAAATTAAATTAAAAGAATTCTCTCTCTTTCTCTCCCTCATACTCTATGATGTCTTTTAAGGAAGCAGCAAAGATCTCATGGAACCCACAGGAAAGTCACCACAGCACAGATAGATGCATCTGAGACCAAATTCTTTCATAAAAGTCAGTGGGGAATAAAAAGCCCATATTAGACTTCATTGGTCAACATTTGTTGACCATGGTACAGTAAAACCATCCTTATGTGAGAGGTCAGCGATCAGGATTGGGACTTGGGTTTCCATACTAAAAATAGTATAAACAATTTCCACAGACAATGGTACCTTTGTCCTTAAAAAATAACTTTCCCTTCAGCTATCTACAAAGGTAGGAAAGATGTGTGAAAGTGCTTGGTAGACCTGGAGAAACTGTGTGAGTGCCCTTTGAGACAGGGAGTCCCCAGTGGCTTCTTACATGAAGCTGATGGTCAATGCCTTTGACATACACTCGGCTGGTAGCCAGGGCAGTCAATGCTGAATAACAGGAGTAATGATCCAGGTCTTTGTATTTTTATACATCAATAGTATGTCTGATTGATGAAGTCTAATCATAAAGCAATACTACTGTATTATTCCCACTTTATTCTCTTAAGTTACAATATTTTTATTAATTCTTTGAAAATTGTATACAAGGTGATTGTACTCACCTTCCACCCAATCTCTTTCTTTATAATAGGTCCAATAGAAGTCTGTGCTCCTAAAGAAAATACAGAAAAGTCTTTTCACACTGCTAAACGTTCTTAGCAGTTGCTACCTTAGCCCATTTCAGTTACTTGCAAGTCTTGTCCAGTAGAATTATCAGAGATGTTTCTAACTCATTGCAATGACTGTTCTGCCCATGGCTAGTACTTAGCAGGTATGAGCTTGTGGATTTTCTGTACTCTCTCTTTAGCTCTGTTAACTAATTCTTATTTCTGGCTCTCCAGGGTTAGAACACAAAGAGGAAGAATAGGAAAAGCAGGCAGGAAAGTGCTGGCATATTTATTTTATTGGTACAGTCATAAGCTGGAAACTATCTTCTAGAGAATTCCTTTATATTTGTAGTCTCCAGCAACTCAGTAATATACAGGCTTTCCCTGCTGCAACCTTCTGACCTTTTAGAAGGTTGTTTAGGGAACAACTAGAATCATTTCATGCCAGCTCTCTCTTGCACAATGCACCACAAACACGTTTGTTCCAGTAAACTTTTAAAGTGTAGGTTTACTCAACACAGCGACCTTCTCCAGCTTGCTGCAAGAGCAGCTAAACTGCCAGGGTGACTGTCACTACTGAGGTTCTCCACCCAAGAGTCAGCATCAGATCTCATTTTGTCCCTGACTCCAGGGGTTTACTGAGTGTCTACAGTAGTGCATCTCTAGCACCTTCCCTCTTCCTCTCTCCTCCCCCTGTCCCTATTCTCTATTTCCCTACCTGCCATCTCCCCTTCCTCCCCTCTCTCTACTCTCCCTCTCCTCTTCCTTGCCTCTCCCTATAAGAAAATGAGATAAATTACTAAAACTCTCCCCCTCTCTAGTCTTTGGTTCTCCCTCTCTCTGACTGTCCTGTTCATACAGTCTCTTCAAAGACATGTACTTTCTCAGCTTTCTGAATATGTTAGTGTCTCTACATCAAATCCTTGTTATTCATTCCTTGGGCTCATCAACAACAAACAACAACAAAATTCTGTATAGAATAGTATAAATCACCAAAAAATGTCTAAAAGTTGTAGCTCTTTTAGTTTCTTCTAGCTTTCTAACTCCAACATAGGATTATTTTATTTTAGGGCAATTCAGTTAAACCATTAGAGATGAATGATATTAACTAATTTATAAGGAAATTAAAATATCCAGGTTTATTTGTGTGGCTTTCACATTACAACAAACATTTGTGGTACATTTTGCCTTTCTGTAATGGAAACAGAAACCAAAACAAGCAAACAAAAACTAATACTAAACCAGGAAAAATCACTGAGCTGACCGGGCGGTGGTGGCGCACGCCTTTAATCCCAGCACTCGGGAGGCAGAGGCAGGCGGATCTCTGTGAGTTCGAGGCCAGCCTGGTCTACAATAGCTAGTTTCAGGACAGGCTCCAAAGCTACAGAGAAACCCTGTCTCAAAAACAAAAAACAACAACAAAAAAAAATCACTGAGCTGAATCAACTGATATTTGCTAATATGCTGAGAATCAAGGCCAAGGCTCTGTGCATGCAGGCAAAGGCTATCTACTGAACTATACCCCAAGGTTCAGGAAAATGTATTTTGGAGAGATATAGGCTTTAAAGACTTTTGAAAAATTCAAGCTGAGCAGTGGTTTCACATGCCTTTAATTCCAACTCGGGAGGCAGAGGCAGGTGGATCTCTGTGAGTTCAAGGCCAGCCTGGTTTACAAGAGCTAGTTCCAGGACAGGCTCCAAAGCCACAGAGAAACCCTGCCTCGAAAAAAAAAAAAAGTCTTTTAAAAAAATTCTTGAGAAAATAGCAAGTTTTTTTCCTTTAACAAAATGTATACATGAGACAGCACTAGCTTATCCCTATGAACCTTTGTAGTAAGCAATAACTAAATTATCCTCAATTTTTCACCCACCTAGTTGCTCTTAATAATGGGGTCATCTCCTTTACCAGCACTGTGGGGCAGTTTTGGTAAGAGAATGAAGGAAGTGTATTAGTTTGGAGGAAGTCATAGCTGACCTTTAAAAGTTTCTGTAAAAATTGTTTGTTTTCTGAGTACTTGTAAAATAATTGAGATGGAATGCTAACTATAGAGCCTAGAGGCATTTAGAAGACATCAAAAGTCCTAAAATGTCTTTCTGAGACGATGCTGATGCAGGATGGGAGTGGAGGTGGGTTGGGACTCCTCCGCTGTTAGAGCGGAGATGTGTGGGCCTTTCGCCTTGCGTCCAGCTCACGCACATCACAGTGTGCCCCGAGGGTCACTCCAAATTCACACCTCT
Organism: Ondatra zibethicus; assembly: GCA_004026605.1. Taxonomy (NCBI): domain Eukaryota; kingdom Metazoa; phylum Chordata; class Mammalia; order Rodentia; family Cricetidae; genus Ondatra; species Ondatra zibethicus. Next base: position 71,582 of record PVIU01006426.1, read on the forward strand.
GCTTCTCATTTCTAATGGAGAAGTTGTAAAAGTCTATGCTGAGTGAACTTTTCTCACTTAGGACCCCATCAAATTAGTCCAGCATTAAAAATATGTCCTATTTTCAAACTTTCTACATGTGGACTACTTAGAATAAGGTAGCCCGTTTGAGAGAAGTAAATCAACCAGTGAATTAAATGCATGTATGTTACATTTAATGGTCATATATGAACAGCTATTTCTCTGAATGTTCACACATATTATCGTTATCATTCAGGGTGGCTATGAATAGCTTCTGCTTTGGCAAATTCTGAGATTTGAAGATAGTTATAATGAAATCAAATGGACTCAAATTGGAAAAATGTCAACCTCAGGCAGATATAAAGCTCAAATCTCTGCTGTTTCCTAATTATTTTTAAGGGAATTTTTGTTTTGATTTGTTTTTTGAGACAGGGTTTCTCTGTGTAAGGCCTGGCTGTCCTGGAACTTGCTTTGTATACTCAGCCTGCCTCTGCCTCCCGAGTGCTGGGATTAAAGGCGTGCGCCACCACTTCCTGAGGGGAAAGCTTTTTAAGGGAAAGGGACAAACTGGACATTAGAACAGCAACATAACATATAGTAAAATTTTAAAGCCATCATAAAATGCTACTGACACCAGCTGTCAATCACACCTGCTCCTCTGACAGCTTCTCCTGCTCCAGTGCTGGGGTGACCCACAGTAACAGAAACCCTAACTAAGACAGATAGATTGAAAAATAAGTGTCACATTTCTTTACAACATAACTTTGCTATGTGTTGTCAAGAAAGTCTAGCATTAAGATATAGGGTTTTTACTGTCTGTGTCTTGTTAAAAAGAAACTTATGCCAAACTCTAGTTGTAGTTTAAGAGGAATCTCTAGTTTTTAAGAAGAGATAAAGTGTCTAAGTCTGGAATGTGCCCACCTGAACTGGTGTGTCACTGGTTTTTTCCACGGTGGTGGCTTTGTGAAGGATTAGTGCTTTCTTAGGCTGCTAAGTCTGATTCATTAGTAGTTAATAAAGAAAGTAGAGGTGAGGGGCTGTGAGCCTGCTTCCGGCTGGGCATCCTGAGCTCTTCCACTCAGTTTTGATCTAAGTTTTGTATCTTGTCTTGTCATCACTGGTTGAAGGGTCCTGGAAGAAAGTTGGCTCAGTAACCTCTTCCTTCCTGATATAACTGTGATCACAGCATTGTCTGGGCACCTTTGAAATCCTCGTGCGACAGCTGCCGGGCTTTCCTCCATGATTATCTTTCTTTATACAGACTGCATTCGGATGTTACAGAGTGATGCGCCTTTCGCTCTAGGTCCTCTTTCTAAAATTAGGAGATTACAGTCCTTGTATCTTTTGACAAATCTTGAATAAATTTTAATTCTGTGTGTTTATTAGTTTTGGCTTCTGCCTCCAATCTCAGTACACACATACACAAATCTTTGGCCTTGAAAGTTTTATGGTCCTAAAGGAACAAAAATTAATCATAATTATATTATCTTCCTGAAAATCTTCAGCTCTGCTTCCCTTTTAAAGTGTGCACCACAGATGATTCCTGAACCAACAGGAAATAAAGCTGGGTTTTTTTTTTTTGACTGTTATGCTTTCTTTGTCATTGTCCGGGAATGGAATAGGGCTCCCAAGACTGTCTAACCCATTTTCATATGGGCTGTTAAAGGAACAGGTGCTCTCGATTCTATTTTATTCTTTATTTAACAAATTTGATTTCACCATCTACTTTCTGTACACAGTAGTCTTCTCATTCTTTTTTGTTGCTGTTTGTTTGTTTGTTTGTTTGTTTGTTTTGGAGACAGGGTTTCTCTGTAGCTTTGGTGTGCCTGTTCTGGAACTAGCTCTTGTAGACCAGGCTGGCCTCGAATTCACAGAGATCCTCCTGTCTCTGCCTCCCGAGTGCTGGGATAAAAGGTGTGCACCACCACTGCCTGCCTGGCTCCTCATTCATTCCGTTGTTACCACAGTACTTCAGGTAGCTTTGTTACCATGCTTAACACACTGCACACCAATGCTGATCCTTTCTAGGCCATGAAACCTATCTTACCCGACTCTATTCATATAGAAAATAGTTATTAGGATGCTTATAAATGTTGTTTACTAAATTAACAAACATCTAAATAGTAGCCATGTGTCAGAACTCCATGTTACACAAGTAGGAGATTAAGAACATTGCCCACTATATCTCACAAGAACCACGATTCTCTTATATTGTTCCCAATTGAAGAGGAGTGGATTTGGGGGAGAGAGGCTGGAGGGTTGGGAAAAGTGGAGGCAGGAGAAACTGTTATCAGTATGTAAGGTATGAGAGAAGAATAAATAAAAAGACAATGAAAAAAATTAAAAAATATTTAACTTGTAATAGCATTTTAAAAAGAAAAGACCTGCATATCATGGTTGGGAGAAGGGACGGCTCAGGTGAGCAACGGGAGATGAATGTGAGATGCATTTGCCATTTTCAGCACCCTACTTCTGGCTCCAGATTAGTTTATTTTTCTTTGCTTCATTTTTCTTATTTTAAATTTGCTTTATATATTAGGTGTACATCTTTGTAAACATTTTGAGAAGCCTTACAAGTTTATATAAATAATAAAGAAACCAAAGGAAGATTTAGTACCTCTTTTCTGAAGAGGAAAGTAAGGAAAAAAATATCACAAAGATGTAGTTGCTGTTGCTTAGATATTGAAATAACATGAAAGTAAATAATCTTTGTCTGGTTGAGCTGTTAAGGCAAAAATATAGACAGGATTGCTTAAGCAACAAACATTTATTTCTCATACTTTTAGAGGTTAGGAATCCCAAAATCAGAGCATCTGCAGGTTAGATGTCTTGTAAAGGTACCCTTTCTAGTCTCTAGAGCAGTGGTCTCAGCCTTCCTAATGCTGTGACTCTTAAATACAGTTCTTCATGTAGTGATGACCCCAACCATACAGTTATTTTCATTTCTACTTCATAACTGTAATTTTGCTACTGTTATGAATTGTTATGTAATTTCCTGTGTTTTTCAATGATCTTATGTGACCCCTGTGAAAGAAAGGGTTGAGAACCACTCCTCTAGACAACTGTTTTATTACTGTAACATTGTAAAAATAGCAAAGAAACTCCCTGGGGTTGCTTTTATAGGAATACATAATTCATTCATGACTTATAAAGGTCCTACCTTCAAGTATCTTGGCATTGTTGGAAGACCACTAAGATTTCATGTGCTGCCATATAGTTTCACCTAGTTGTGTAGTGGCATTTCAACTGTATTTTAATAAATAAAGCTTGCCTAAAGATCAGAGAGTAAAACATCCCCAATGACCAGCCTTCCAGACCAGGCAGTGGTAGCACACACCTGTAAGTGGAGACTGCTCATTCGTTTCCCAACTGCCAAGATCCGAATAATCACACAGAAACTGTATCAGTTACAACACTGCTTGGCCAATGACTCAGGTGTATTTTTAAATAGCTCTTACATCTTAAATTAACCCATTTCTATTAATCTGTGCATTACCACAAGGTTGTGCCCTATTGCTAAGGTGCCTGCATCCTTCTCCTTAAGCAGCTACATGGCATCTCCTGACTGTGCCCTCTCTCTCTCTCTCTCTCTCTCTCTCTCTCTCTCTCTCTCTCTCTGTTCAGATTTCCCACCTGGCTTTACTCTGCTAAGCCATTGGCCAAAACAGCTTTATCCATCAACCAATAAAAGGAACATATACAGAAGGACATCCCACATTATACACCTTTAATCCACATTAGGTAGTCACACTAGTTGTCACAGAAACTGAGCGGTACAAGTCTTTAATCCCAGTCCTAGAGATGATTATAAAATGGGAGGAAACAGCTCTCATTCTCAGTCTCATTCTGAGATTCCTGGAGGCAGGACTGCCACTTCAGATGGAGGTAAAGGTAAGAGACAGTAGGCTGTTTTGCTTCTCTGATCTTCAGGTTGAATCCCAATTTCTCTGAGTTTTAATTAATTGTGCTTCATAGTGGCCAGCATAAACACACCTGACCTGGGCAACGGTGGTGCATGCGTTTAATCCCAGCACTCAAGAGACAGAGTCAGGCAGACCTCTGAATTCAAGGCCAGCCTGGTCTACAAAGTGGTTTCCAGGACAACACAGGGTACATAGAGAAACACTGCCTCAAAACAAATTGTAAAAACTGCAATGAACACACTTAACCTATAAACTAATCGGTAGCCAAATACTAGACATCAATCAATGAAAAATAAAAAAAAGATTATAAATTTGAAAGGAAGTTCGGAGAAGTATATTGGAGGGTGTGGTGGTTGAGTAGGTACGGCCCCTATAGACTCATGTGTTTGAATGCTTGGCCTATAGGGAGTGGCACTATTAGGAGGTGTGGCCTTGTTGGAGGAAGTGTGTTACTCTGTGTTTTGAGTACTCATCTATGCTCAACCCATGCCCAGTGTTGCAATTTACTTCCTGTTGCCTGCAGATCAAGGTGTAGGACTCTCAGCTCCTTCTCCAGCACCATGTCTTCCTGCACACTGCCATATTCTTCCATGATGATAATGGACTAAACCTCTAAAACTATAAGCTAGCCCAAATGAAATACTTTTCTTTATAAGAGTTGCCATGGTCATGGTGTATTCCATAGCAATGGAAACCTAACTAAGACAGGGTTTGGAGGGAGGAAAGGGAAGAGGAAATGGTATAATTACAATCCCCCAAACAAAAGAAATAATAAAAATTAATCAACATCTTACCTTAGGAATTAATCTAGGCAGTTTTGGAGGTCAGTGGTAGAATCAAGTAGAGATTTAAATTTTAAACTTAAAATTTAAATTACATTTAAAATTTTTATTTTCAAACACCACCTAGAGCTCATATTTAAGACATTGCTAAAGCTCTAAGACACATGTGACCCTGTCCACAGAAATGGCATTGGATGCCAGGTGCCAGGCCAGAGGTGGCGATGACTGGGAATGTGAGTGCGATTGTGTTATGATTTCTGGATGTGAGCAGATGTGGCAATGTTTCGGCAAGGTAGTTAAGTCTCACGTGTCTGTATTGTCGTTAGTTAATATCTGTCTTGTCCTTTCCATGTGGTAGGCACTGTGATAAACACTTCATTCTGTGTATGTTTATTTCATGTTTACTCAGCGATCCTTCATTAAACATGTCCCAGTGTGCTATAGCCTCAGGTGACACTTCAGGTCTTTGAGACGTTCATGTAACATGTTTTGATCATATCCCCCTCCTTCCCTCAGCTTCTCCCAGTCCATGACTTCCCTTCCCACCCAACTTTGTGTCTTTTTTCCTACTCCATCAAGGCCAATTTGTACTGTTCAAATATTCTTGGACGTATGGCCTTCCACAGGAGTGTGGTTGCTTTTGCAGAGACTACACTCTCAGAGAACACTTACCCCTTTCCTCCCAGTAGCCAACAGTTGCCAACAGCTCTGTGAATAGGTGTGGAACTTAATGCCCAGAGTCCCTCTCCATGCTTGGGTTTGGTCTGGCTTTGTACTTGCACAGGTCTAGTGACATCATGTCACCCTATGTGAGTCCGGAAGACACTGCTTCCTTGTGGTCACCTGCTGCCTCTGGCTCTAACATTCCTTCCTCTCTGAGTGTCTCACATGATCCTCCCAACAAATTTACAGAAAAAGTTCATGTTACCCAGGCAAAGATCAGAGGCTCAGAAAGGTAGCTTCACTCACTCTGACCCCACTCTGCTGACCAGTAGGCTGCTGGGTCTGAAGACAGGCCTGGCTGCATCACAGTTCACATTCTAAGGCTGCTTTCTTTCTAACTATTGTTTTGTAAATCGTTGTGTTCTTCTGCCTTTAATTCAGAATGCCTAAGACAGTGTGAGCTGGGGTGTATTTCTAACCACATGCAAAATCAGGTAGGTTAGCCTATGTTAAGGAGGAGAGAAGGCACTAGACTCTTCAAACAATAATGGTTAGACCCAGAGGACATCAGTTTTCCAGGCCCCTTGCCATGCACATCCAGGCGATGAGTCAGGAAGGGCCACCTGACACTGGGGAGATTTAATAATTAAAAAGTGAATGGCATCCTCCCAAATGGCATATGTGTAAGATTAAGGACTTGGCCTCAAGTGAGAACTTCAGCAAATACTATTTAATTAATATTGGATCATGATACATTTTTTTAAAGAGAAGAAATTAAGAAAGTCCATGAAGAAGCAGCCTCTGATTTAAGACAACTTTTAACCATGTGTGCTTTAGTCCGTGTCACTTAGCAGTTGGTGTTACCCTGATGCTCCCATTTCATTTCACTGCCCCAAGATCCTGTTGTTGAAACTACAGGGCTTGGAAATAACAGGAATATCCTGTTGACAAAACAAATTCCATATGATAAAATATTGTTTGACCAAGGTCAATTTGGGGGTGGTGGCAGCCTCAGTGGGACAGGTTTATGGGTGGCAGAATGTCTGTTTGGAATCACTGTTCCTTCTGTGTGCCTTCGTCATATCTCTCACCAAATAAAATGCATGGCTTTACATGAGTTTTATATTTTGCAAATCTATAATGTGTCAGTAAACCCGTTTCATGGGAGAGGCAAGCAGGAGCTCAATGAGGTCATTAATACTGAGGATTGACCTTGGAGACACACTTTGTTGAGTGTTTTATTGTGTGATTTATTACATCTGATAGCCTTGGGGATTCACAGGCAGAGTAAAATGAAGCCTGTGAAACACTGTCTTTAAAGGGATTTAGATTAGCAGTAGAAATGTCTCTTTTTCTCGCTTTTACCGCGGAGACTGACTTGTTCTCCAGAACTCCAATACAGGCCTGGAGTTTAGAAGTCAGGTACTGGGCAGGCTCTGGTGAACCTTATGTCTTTTGTTTGTTTCTTTTTGAAATTGTTATTTAATTACAACATTTGTCCCTTACCTTCCCCTCTTCTAAACCTTCATAAAAACCTCCATGCTCTCCTTCAAATTCATGGCCTCTCACTAGCTGTTATTGCACACATATGTGTATTTGTATATGCCTATATGTTCAGTCAGTGTCATGGCGGTCATGTGCATGTTCTCAGGGCTGACTGTTTGACACTAGACAACTAGCTGGTATGACCCTCTCAGAGATGGACACCTCCCCCATCCCTAGGTTTATTAAGTTGTGTGAGGTCCTTTGTATAGGGTTGAGGCCTAGGGAGTCTTTCCGGCCTAGTTTGTCTTGCCTCTCAGTGTAATCCTTGTTGAAGTCAGGTTTGGGTAGAAATGTGGGTAGATTTTGCAGGCATAGCTTCTGATGTTACAAGGAGATGCAAACTATGAGCTCTTATAATCTTTTTGCCCCCTCTTCCAAAATGTTTGCTGAGCCTTAGGCATGGGAGTGTTTTGTGACTGTATCCATTAGGGTTGGGCTCCCCACTGTTTTAATTGGTTGTGGTTTTCTGCAATGGTCTCCACGCATTACAAAGGTAAGTGTCCTTGATGAGGGGTGAGGACTACAGTCATCTATTGGTGTATTTGTTACTCTTGAAGCAAAAGTAAAGCCAGTTCTAAGAGTCTGTTATTAGTTTTTTCCTAAAAGAAGGACGTGCTGTATTGTTTTGAGTGGGGAACTCAGGGCGACTGGAGCCTCCAGTGCTGGCTTGCTGACAATACCAAGAAATATCCAACAGTAAGCCCCTCAAAAGATACAATTTGTCCTGTTTGGAGGCTTTGGGCTAAAGGGTTGCAGGGCGTGAAGGTGCCGGGGGTTCCAGCTAGAAAAGCTGGTGACTGAGAGCTGAGCCCTGTGCTGCTGATGGTCCCGGGCCAGCAGCATGGTCAGTGTGTTGGTGTGACATGGGGTGTTGGCCCTGCTCCTTTCAGTTTCCATAACTGCCCTCACTCATCAAATTGGAAGCAGGACTCAAAGTGGCCTTTGCAGAAACATGTGAGTCATACGGAAAGCAGCAGAGAGTAATCTTCCCCCCCCACACCCCCCGCCCCCGGCCCCGCCTCAGAGGTGTTCTGGCTCCAGACAGATGGTCCACTTTGCATCAGTCAGCCCTATGGAGCATCTGATGATGGCTGGAGCTGAGGAATCCAAGAGTGGAAGTGTGAAGCTGTGAAGGGCTTCAGGCTCTGTTTCAGGAAGTCTTCCTTGATCAGCTCAAACACCATTTTCCTGTCAAATTCATAGATTTCCACTTTCCCTGATACACGAGCAAACGCAAGAGATAGTCACATTCCCTTCAGTAAGGTTAACCAGCTTTTCAACAGTGCTTAATTCTAGTCTGTGAATAAGGATATTGCATCTCAGTCAGAGGTGCTGTTAAAGACCATGTTTAGATTTCACAGAGGGCCTCCGGTGTTGATTCAGTCAGTCTAAATCACTACATGCCTATCAGGTCTCTTCATTTTATATTTTAGGAAACTGAGGTATGGAAGAGTACCAGCCCATCACGGAGTTGATAGGAAGTCCGAGACTATTCCAAAGACTCTGCTTCCAAAGCTTCATATTAATCATTATTTTCCTGTAAGCAGAAATTTCTCAGTCAGCCAGTGGGATAGTTTCCCTTGTGTTGCTGTAACCAAACACCTCCCAAAATCATTTTCCTGAAGAAAAGTTTTGTTTGGCACCATGACTGGTCCCTGCGAGTCCCAGCCCACAATTGCTAAGAAGGCTATGCAGAATGACTTGGTGCATGGTGCCAGAAATCATGAAGCAGAAGACCATGGTGGACACTCCTCTCCTACCCACAAACCCAGCCGAGAACACTGACCCAACCCAGAAGTCCTGGTAACCACTAACTGGCCCTGGTGGCCTGTTTTAACCGTCCTAACAATCCCCAGAAAGCACCGCAGTGGCAGGTGGGGCACTTCAGACTCATACTAGCACTGAGTAAATGCTTCTGCCGGCTCCAGGTTGCACCCGCTGCAGCAAGATCGTTTCCTCTCTATAGATAAAAAGAAAGGAGATTGCTTGGGACCTGTCTATACGGTGTCTAATTGAAGCTGTGCACTTTGGGACTTTTGCATGTTGCTTCTTCTCTGTGTGATTCAGTCTCTTTGGTACCCAGGTTTCAGAGAACAGAAGATGGGTGGCTTCTGCCTCAACACCAGGCTGTTCCCAGAACATGGACAAGCATCAGTCTTCTGTTTCACTTTCGCGTTTGCTTTCTGAAATGAATACATGACATCTACTCGGTGTTCTGAGGCATACTTTAACCTATTTGACATTTCTTAGCTATTCCTCAAATACTGGAAGAGTATCTTAGCATTTCATAGTACTCTCTTACTGCTAAGATATAGTTTTTGCTTCCAGATCAAATGTTCCAGTTGGTGGTTGTGGAAAAGCTGTGTATCCACACATTGAAGAATGAACCCAATCCCTGATCTCGCATGAGTGAGGAAAATCAACTCAAACTAAAATAAGTCTTCAATTAAAACCCCAAACCACAAAACTGCTGCAGGAAAAGCCCCCACAGAGCACAGTGAAGAGACACCCTACTAAATGGAAGGAAACCATTCAGAGTTATTCATCTGACAAAGATTAATAGCCAGAATATGTGATGGCTTATGCAATAGCCAAAAATCATCATCTGGTTTTAAAATTATATTTTTAAAAACTTGACTAGGCATTTCTAAAAGAAGACATAAGAAAACAGATGTGCAAAGGGCCAGTGTGTGTTTGAAAACCTATCCACCATCAGCAATGACCACAAGAAAATCAGAACCATATTGACATATCATCTGGCTCCATTAGCAACTATTACAGAAAGGACATGAAACAATAAATCCTGGCAACACTTGGACAAGAAGAAAACCCTATGCACTACTGGCAGTGAAGTCAATAGTACAGACATTGTAGAAATCAATATGGGGGTTTCTCAGAACCTAAAACTAGAATGCCATATGACCTGGCCACCTCACTACTCACTACATATTCCAACAGAAGGAAAGTAGTGTGTGGAAGATACAGCTTCACCCCTATATTTATTGTAGCACTATTCACAGTAGTGAAATTTCAGAATCAACCTAAATGTTCAACAGTACATGAGTAGATAAGGAGAATATTATGCATTTATTTAAAGGGATGAAATCCCATCATTTGCAACAGTGTGGTAGGCTATAGACACTATATTAAGAAATGTAAGCAAAGAATATGGCAAGAAACAGCCTATAACAGCCTCACGTGGGAAATCTAAAGCAGTGGAGGTTTTAGAAGAGTAGAATCCTAGTGACTAGCTCCTGTGAGAGAAGACCTCAGGGAATGGGAGGTGTGACTTGTCAATAGATGTGAACATCCAGGCTCAGAAAAGGGGAAGATTCCGGGGTTCTGTGGTGCAGTTTGACAAATACAAAGCATCCGTGTGGTAGATATTTCCAAATAGCCAGAAGAAGATTTTGAGTGCCTCCCATGAAGAATGATAAGTGTAAACAGTAAGTAGCTTTTTGTTATGCTTAAGAAATAATACCTCATTGCCACCCTTAAAATAGGTGAGTAAGTGCTCTATATACTATACCATTCCTGTGTGGAATTCAGTGGAAGTAAGCAGAGGAGTTTAGAGGATCAGTCTCCGAAATACTGTAATGTGCTTACTACTCTACAAAATACACTGATTAATACCTGAGTTATCCTTCTACAAAAGGATTCTTCCCTCTGAGAAGTCAACACTTCACTCTGGATTGTTTCCTCCTCAAACATATATATATTGAGTAGCACACAGTGAACTCTCAGAAGTACAGACCCACATACCCTTCCTTCTTAGCTTTTCAGGGATTAGAAATAAAGTATACACAAGAATCTTACAAGCATATTTCATAGAGATCACTTCAGTGCCTATAAACGTTTTTCTTAGAAAAAGGAAGTAACATTTTTGCTAACATGTCGCATGGATTTGCTTCTTCTAAGACATCCTTAATGAGTTCATTAAAATCCCAGGTTTAAAGTCAAAGAACAAAAACTGGACCTGATAAAAATGGATTCAAAATTTTTAAACTCCAAAAATCATTGCTTTTGTAACATTAGCCTGAGCGCAAAACTACTATACCGTGCCCATGCAGTGTGTACTTACCTCAGGCAAAGCTGTGTGATTGTCATATGTAGAGGCTTAAAATCCAGAGTACCTGTGAAATCAGATGTGGTAGAAAGGATCATGTGATGAATGGGTGGATGGATGGACAGACAGGTACTAGATATAGAGAGATGGATAGATGGATAGATACATAGATGGATGGATGGATGGACGGACTGACAGACAAATGCTAGAGATAGATAGATAGATAGATAGATAGATAGATAGATAGATAGATAGATAGATAGATAGATAGATAGATAGATAGATAGATGATAGATAGACAGGAAGGAAGGAAGGAAGGAAGGAAGGAAGGAAGGAAGGAAGGAAGGAAGGAAGGGTAGAAGGTAGATAATGTATAAATAAGTAGGTATTTATAACATTAATGCCATATTTTCACAGTCACCTCTGTAAATCTTTTTCACAAAGTTATAAATACCTATCATTCTACCATCATCAAATACAAGATAGTACCATGATTATTCAGGAGCTTGTTAAGAAGAGTTAACAGCAGGGCTCTAGGACAATGACATTTTTAAGTGCCAAATGGTTTGGTTTTATGAGAGAACAGAGAGCATTAGTACATACAAAATATAAGAAGTCAGCTTGACCCCTTTCCTGATGAAATTCTCAAGGGACTGGTTCACTGGAACCTACCTGGGGCAAAGTTGGCAAGCTCTGTCCAGTTGATTTGCAAAGTGTCATCACTTTAGGGAACAGTTTGCACAAGTCTGAAAAGGCCTTGGGAAAGCCTTTTGGAGCATCATGGTTTTCAGACTGCTTTTTATCAGCTACATTTAACATGTTGATGCTTTGGGTCTATCACCATCTATGTAACTATCTGTACTTAAATGTTTTACTTTTATATTGAGACTGATATGGGCAATTCTGTTACATACATCCCTATCTTTCTTTCCTTGATCTTTTCAAATACTGCAAACATAAATACCTGTTACATATTTAAAAATGAGCTTGAGTCTTCTGGCTTCTTTCTGGGATGCTTGTCAAGGCGGTTAACAACAATACCACAGAACAAGGGCAGATGTGCCTCTGCATCTTCAAGTGCCATGCCTTCTGTGTTGTTGTATTTCATTTACTTATTTATATTTAATGTTATTTTGAGTAAGAGTTTCACTATAGTCCGAGCAAACCTCACACTCACAAACCTCCTTCCTAAGACTTCCAAGTGCTGGAATTAAAGGTACATACTTCCTCTCCCAAACCTCACACTCACAAACCTCCTTCCTAAGACTTCCAAGTAGCTGGAATTAAAGGTACATACTTCCCATCTCCTTCTAGCAAGAGCACTGTCTTTTAAAACATTGGGTGAGCTTGGTATGGAGACTCCTGTCTAAATCCTCGTATAGAGGTTGAATCAGGGGGTTGTTGTAAGTTCAAGGGAGACCTAAACTACAGAGTGAGACCTTCTCTCAAAACCCAACAACAATAAAATTATGATTTCTCCCCCTTTCTCTCTATATTTTAAGTGTAGTCATCGTATTACATGTAAAGTCCCACCAAAGTGAGTTAATTGTGGATGGAGGGAGTAGTTAGAGAATTGTAAAAAAAAAAAAAAAAAAAAAATTGTAACCTAGGCTATTCTGAAAAAGGAAAAGATCTAACAGCCAGAAATTTACCCTGGAGTCAGTGCTGCCTTCTGTCTCTCAAATGTTTCTCACCTCTGGATTTTTACAAATATCTGTACTCCCTCCACTCAATTTCTCTTCCCCAACTTTCTTTTTTCCAAGATTTTTTCTATACCTTAATTGTACATTTAATCCAATATAGTCATTTCCATTTCTGCACACTAGCTTTCCTGTTTATCAGTCATGCACGGTTTTCCAAGACCCAAAGTCTGGCTGGTTCAGCCTATTCTTATAGCAGAGTCCAAGGCAAGCTGGGTGAATGGCTGCCTTCAGGTCATGTGTGCGTAAGCATGTGAAGACAGAGGCGTGGGGCACTCACACATGGAGGTGTGACCCGTGTAGGGGAGGGTGGGTGTGCCTGTGGCACTCACACATGGAGGTGTGACCCGTGTAGGGCAGGGTGGGTGTGCCTGTGGTACTCACACATGGAGGTGTGACCCGTGTAGGGGAGGGTGGGTGTGTCTGTGGCACTCACACAGGGAAAGGTCCTTCCGAAGCTGGAAAGGTGTGGGAAAGATGAATACTGCCTTCTCGTACACGCACCAGGTCCCAGCACCACTTCCCCCCAGCTCACCACTCCAAGTTTTGCTGTGCTCACTGGTTTAATGTGAGCTTTACTCTTTCTTCAGTCAGAATGCTTGGCCTGCATTTTCAGCCTGTTTGGTCTCTGCTTCTCTTCTTCCTGATGCTTTTCTATTGGTTCTTGAGGTTGCTGGAAGCACCAGGAGCTCTGGGACCCCTGGGATTACATGGTCCCTTGACTGCTATGCCAAAAAGAGGTAATTATTAACCTGTTGACTATGAGTGACAACTTCAAGTCTCAGGGGTGTACTAAAACAATACTCCCCAAGCTTCTTTTATATCTACATCCTCATCTATCTCTCTATATATGGAAAGAGAGAGGAGAGAAGACAGGCCTGCGGAGCTTGTGAAATCTGGAGTTGCCTCAGGAGCTCTGTGTGGGCCGAGAGTTGGCATGCTTGACAAACTTCCAGTCGGTACTGATCCTGCTGCTGGGAGAGACTCCGTTCAGAAGCTGTGCTCCTGTTGTGGTTATTGCCCTTGATGGATCATAACTCAGCCAGCTTTATGGGCCCTTCCATTGCCAACAATATACCTAGTATGTGGTTGATACTGACATATTAGTTGGACTTTTCCCTTCCCTTTTTATTGATTCTTTGTGGATTTCATATCATGCATCCTGATCTCACTTATCTCCCCACCCCCTTGAATCTTTCCTCTGCCCCTTCAACCTCCCCCACGAACAAAACTATATTTAAAAGAAAAATCAAAAGCCAAGCAAAACAAAACAAAAACAGAAAAAGAAGTCTTATAATGGAAGCTGCAGTGTGGCTCGTTGAGACTCATAGTTTACCCTTTTGTTCGTTCATCTTTACTTGCAAGTGTTCATTGCCAGTCATTGGTGTGGCTCAAGGTCTCTTGCTTCTGCTACAACAGTGATAATAATGTCTCACTGGGGCTCCTTGAATATCCTGTTGTTGTCCTGTGTTGTGGAGATCCTGCAGTTTTGGATTCATGGCTTCATCCCCTTCACAGGCTCCAACAGTTCATAGATGTGGTGGATGTTGGTTGGGTGGGCCAACTCATAGCCCTGGCTCTGGGCCTGGGTGATAGCTAGGTGGGCTTTTATTGAGCTGAGCAGACAAGAAATACAGACTTCTATCCACATGTTTTTAAGCGAATGGCTTTCAAAGAGTGCTAAGACACAAACAAGGGCCTAACTGTACAAAGCTCTCTGCAGAACAAGAAAATGAAAATGGTTCTTGTCCTTAAATGAGAAGTAAGTATATTTATCACTACCTTTATTGTGACTTGTAACTAATTTTCAAACTTCACAAGTAATAGTGAGCCTATTATTGCTACAGACAATTTGACCTGTATAACGTGGGTGGCATTTTCCTCATATATGCAATATATGAGGAAATAAGCTAGTAAGGTTATGATGCTGTTTTCTGTCTAATTCATGTATGGATACAGTATCCTACAGTATCCAATCTTGCAGATAGCAATGACTGCTATCCATGGTAGTGGCTAACATTTAAAACAATCTCTATTTCAGTCTAAGAAGGTACTGTACTTCATTCTCCCCTACCCTCTGAAGTCTATCAATTATACCAATGACCAATTTCACTATTTAAGGTTTACCTGAAATTTAATCCTAAGATTATTTTGGTTGAAAAGTTAAACTTTATGCAAGCTATGGGGATAGACACATGTAATTGCAGCACTGAGGAGGGCTAAAAAGGAGGGTCACACACTGGGAAACAGCTTGGGGCACAGCGAATTACAACCAATGTGGTCCACAGAGTCAGACTCTGTCCCAGAGAAACCCCAATGGCCACCTGCGGTGATGCATGACTTTAATCTCATCACTCAGGAGCAGAGGCAGATAGATCTCTGGGAGTTTGAGGCCAGGCTGGTCTGCATATTGAGTTCCAAGTCAGTCAAAGATTCATAGAGATATCCTATCTCAAAAAACAAAACAAAAAGAAAAACAAAAATAAACCACCCCAAATAAATAAAGCTTAAACATTAAGTAAAGTGTAGTTTAGAATTCAGTTGATTATGAAAATTGCTGTGTGCTTTGCATCAGAAAGCCAGAGTAATATATTTTCCTTCCTGAGAGCTAGTTAAATCCAAACTATTATTTCCCCTAACTCTGGGCCTTCATAAATTTATTCCTCTTTCAAGGGTTAAATATGGGATAGAATAAAAAGGTAACATCTTTATAGTGTTTTCATCATTTATCATTCTTTGTCATTTTTGATGGTCTGGGAAATGGTTCATCCACATTCATATATGCATTCCCACATACATAAATCCACAGGTAAATAAAAATGTATGCAAAATAAGAGCATCATCTTTGGAAAGAAAGTAAGCTGGCCACAAAAGTAGAGAAATATGGAGAACTTAAATATTGACTTGAATTTGTTTTATAATTGATATGCAACTACATGGTGGAGAACGTCTTTATTTCTCACCTGATAAAGCAAAAGAGTGGAGATTTTCTATACAAAGTAGGGAAGTTTTCAGTAGAGATAACTATTTATCCATATTGAATACTGACTACCCTTCTTCTGGGTTTATTATACCTTCTGTGGATTTATAGGATGAATATAAATCCCATTACAGGGCATCTCCATTACTTTCCAGATACAGTAAAGCTTTGATATGAGTTCAGGAGAGAAAGATGGTGGAGACAGCAGGTTGGCTTTTGCAATAGACACCATCTCTGAAGGGGTCCTTATACCCAAGGAGGTCAGCATAGGAGCCTGCGCGCATTACTGACATCCCATGAAGTACTTAGAAGTACTTTGGAGACAAACACTTATTACTCTTACATCCTGTTTCATTACCTATGCAGTCCAGCTGTAACCCAGATGTCAGCCATCTGGATGTCTTCATGTTCCTCAGCTGGCCGGGGTCAGCTTGTTCTATAAAATATAATTTAAGTGAACTCAAACCACAATATTAAGAACAGTGAGTTTCCTTTATCCATCCCAGTAAGGTCAATGACACTAAGCACAGTATGTTTTGTTCTAGATGCTTCTGAGCCCCTGCCTCAGCTGACATCATACAGAAAGAAACAACATGGCACATACATACATTTTTGTGAAAATCGAGTTAGGTGGCACAAGTGAAAACATTTCAGAAAGCGTAAAGAGTTGCTGATTGGAGGAGGTGACAACCTCAATAAACAGGAAAATGATCTCAGGCCTTGTGAATGATGAGGGGGCACTTGGAAGAGGAAGATCTGAAATCAATGGCGTGCATGGACTTGTTTTGTGTGATCTCCTGACAGGAAGCACTGGCCCTGTCTAAGAATAAAGGGGGGAAGAACTCTGAAAATTTGAAAGGGAAGAGCAAAATAGTAAAGTGTCTGAAAGACCTCAAACCTAGAAGTGTGTCCAGTGCCCCAAGAGGGACAGCCACCAGAGTTCTTGGGAGCTGGTGAGCTGGGAATTCTAAAAACACACTTTGCCAGCCCTTTATAAGGAAGGAAACCCACATGGCCTTCATCTGGTTTCCCAGGTTCTGCCAGATCTATTAATGTAGTGGTTGCCAGCGTGTTAATCAGCTGCCCTGCTATATGCACGGCTCTCAGCCTCCCTAGCCTCCCTTCCACTCTCTCCAGAAGCTGATCCTGGCTTAGTTCAGACAGCATTCTGCCACGACAGTCGCACGTGCCCTACTGCTTTCTTGTGACCAAATACCCAGAGCTGCCACATTTCATTATTTCATTAGCATGGGAGCAATTCTGGTCGGCAAGACTGCTTTTTGAAAAAACAGAATATAGTTCATTTATCTTTGGCCTTTTAAAAATATGTTATGATTTTTCTTACAGCTTAGCAAAAACCCCATTCATATAATTTTGCACAGAAAATTTGAATAATGTGTCAGGCCTTAGCCTTATTCCCCAGGGAAAGGTGAATGCACTATCTGCCCCTTCTGCAGCCTCACGAAGCAGGACAATCAGATGTGATAGGGAGTTGAGTCAAAGCAGGAACTCAGTTTATTACTGTGAGCATCAGCTTATATAGGTTAAGTGACATCATGTGATGTGGGGGTACCTCCAGCCAATGAGAGACAGCCAAGCCCTCCCTCTTGCTAGAGGGGCGTCTACCTAGATTTCAATGTCTCAAAGATAGCTTTGAGACTATCCTTCAAACTCAAGGCAGGCTTTTCTCTGTCCTACAGGCCTTGAGGTACAGGCCCTGAGATAATTTTGGCCCAACAATAATGCTTTTTTTTTTAACAAGTTAAATGAGACTTTAAAACAAGAAATCAGGACTATGTTATAATTTGGGATTAGCCTTTCCCAGTCTCTTTCCACAGGCTGAGTGTCATGAGCGGCAGGACCTGTCTGTCATTTCCATTGCTATTTATCTTATACCCTGCTTCATTTGCAAATGTTTATGTGTCAGAAGTATCTCTGGACTCCCTAATCCATACACATACATAAGTAAAAATAAAAATAAATCTTTAAAATAAATAATAATAGAGTTTAAACTAAGCTGACATAGTTAAGGGCCTTACTCAAATTAATATGAATCACTAAATAGAAGTAAACAAGACACATTTTAAGGTATGTTTCAGAAAATGCTGCATTTGCAGAAGAATGTCAGAATAATGAATTTCCTTCTTATAGAATTTCATTTGGATGGCACAAAGCCAGAATCCTTCTGAACCTAGCTTTATACAGTCAGGCCAATTTCATCTAGGTAAATCAAACAAACAAACATTACAGGTTTGATACTGAACACATTTCTCTACTAAAAGCAGTGGTTTTGTTATCTTTTGATTTTTATAACATGGATATCCAACAGCTAGGAACTGTCTTTCCCTTGAACGACAGATGACAAATGGAGGATTCACATAGTGATGAAGGACACCACCTGCAAGGACTGTACTAGCTTTCTTTTTACTTGAAAAAATGTCATCACAGTTGAATTTTGGGATAATTATTTATAATCTACTATGATGTTAGCTAGGCATATTTCATACAGAATGCAATGGCATTGGTAGGTGGGGAATATGGTCCAACACCCACATTCTACTGTAACAGCCAACGGGTATACTTAGTTCTCTATCTGCAAAATTTCATAAGAATTTCTTAATTCTTAAAAACAACAAACACCTTGTTTCATTGGTCCACAGGCAAAGTGGATCTCCAGAAGGTCAGAGGTCATTGGGTGTGTCTGTAGCGCAAAGACTTCACCAAACATCACTGCTCCAAGACTCCCCTTTGCTGTCTCCTTCCTCTTGTAACTTTGGTTTCATTTAGCTACGGGATCAAATAAAGCACAGTCCTAAAGTTTTTTCCTTTCTGTCTCTTCAGAATCTCCTCCCACATGACCTGTTATGATGGCAGGCTCCTGACAGTGGCCCATGTTCATCATCCACGCAGTCAATATGGGCCTCGACTTTTAAGGAGGAGTGCTGTGGTCCTCTGACATCTGACTGGCAGCTCTTTCTGCTGCCCACTCTACCTGAGGGCTACTAGATTTCAAGACCACTCCCTTTGCACATGTTTATCCAGTTGTGACACTATCCACCTCCCTTCACCAAAAGCAAGTGTTTACCTCACTTGAGTAAGGCTCTTAACAATGTTGCTTAGTTTAAACTTTATGATTTAGATTTATTTTTATTTTTAATTATATATGTGATTGTGGGGGGGATATTTTAGTTTGATTTCTGTTGCTGTGACAAAATGCCATGAGCCAAAGGAACCTTGAGAGGAAAGCGTTTATTTCACCTTATAGGTTATATCCCTTCATGAGTGGAAGTCAGGAAGGAAACTCCAGGCAGAAACCTAGATGCAGGAACTGGAGCAGAGACCGCGAAAGAATGAGCTCACTGACTTGCTCCCAAGGCTTACTCAATAGCTTTCTTCCTTAACCCAGGACCACCTGCTGAGGGGCGGCACAACCCACATAAGTCATTAGTCAAGAAAATGCCCTACATACTTGCCTACAAACAATCGGATGGAGGCATTTTCTCATTTGAGGTCCCTCTTCTCAGATAACTTTAGTTTGTGTCAGAAGAGGACATTTATCCTCTGGATCTTGTATTAGAGGTGATTGTGAGCAGCCCAGCAAGGATGCTGGGAACCAAACATGGGTCCTCTGTACTCTGCAAGCAAAGTATATTCTTCCAATTGCTGAACCATATCCCAAGCCTTTTCCATTAAACTTTTGATAGAGACAGTTTTTTCCAGCTGCAAGAATGAGCATTTACAAAATCTAACTATCTAGATTTTGTATTTTGAGATTTCGTTTTAAATGTATTTTTCCTTGACTTAAAAGTTTACTCCGGCTATAATATAACATAGGCTTAAAAATATTATTCATCAAAGAAACAAGGAAATTGGGTAAAATAAAAGAGACACACTCTTTTAATGTCTTAACAAATTTTCCTCCAAGATGAAAGGTTTTCATCCCACAGGAAACTGCTGCTCTATAGAAGTACAGCTGAGAAATGACAAAACTGTCAAAAACCAAACAGTGTCGATGCCAAGGTAGAAAATCCTCAAATCTGTAGCAAGCAGTATGTGAGGAGTGTGCACATGTGGAAACCAGTGGCTGTCCTTGAGTGCTGTTCCTCAAGACCATCTTCTTTGAGAAAGGGTTTCCTGTTGGCTAGCAGCGTGCCATAGGCTAGGCTGGCTTGGCTTGCGACGTGCCATAGGCTAGGCTGGCTTGGCTTGCGGCGTGCCATAGACTAGGATGACTTGGCTTGCAGCATGCTGATTAGGCTAGGCTGGCTTGGCTTGCGGTATGCCATAGGCTAGGCTGGCTTGGCTAGCAGCGTGCCATAGGCTAGGATGACTTGGCTTGCAGTATGCCATAGGCTAGGCTGGCTTGGTTTGCAGTATGCCATAGGCTAGTTTGATTTGGCTTGCAGCATGCTGATTAGGCTAGGCTGGCTTGGCTTGCAGCTTGCTGATTAGGATAGGCTGGCTTGGCTTGCAGCATGCTCATTAGGCTAGGCTGGCTTGGCTTGCAGCTTGCTGATTAGGCTAGGCTGGCTTGGTTTGCAGCATGCCATAGGCTAGGTTGATTTGGCTTGCAGTGTGCCGATTAGGATAAGCTGGCTTGGCTTGCAGCATGCCGATTAGGATAGACTGACTGGCCAACAAGCCCTAGGGGGTCTGCCTGTCTCCTTCTCTCCAGGGTTGGGACTGCAATCACCTTCCACCATATCCAGCCTTTCTGTGCATTCTCAGGATCAAAGATAGGAGACACTTTTCCACCTGAACCAGCTCCCCACCTGCTCATATCCCCAGCATGCTCCTCAGGGGCTGTTTAGGAAGATGGAGCTAGTAAAAGGAAGATAAATGTTGTTTTGTAAAAATTTTCTAGCTGCGTAGCAAACTAATTCAGTTAATTTTCATAACTGACTTCTATTGTGGATACTGTTGCAAATTTTATTTTAAAGATAAATGAAGTCATGGAAAGGCTAAATATTCCTAAATCTGTTAGTCGAAATGTAGTGATAGACTTGAATACCACTCTTAGTCTGAAGTTGAGGTACACAGCTAAATGCCTCCCCACACGGCCTGTACAGTGACAGGCGTGCGCTCTGGATCTGAAGTTCACAGGATGCAAATGGCGGATTCATTTGGCAAACTTATTTGGAGCTGTCTCATTTTCCCAAGAGATGAACTCACCACAGAGCCTCCTCAGTGATGTGTAGGTAGACCTGTGTCTCCTCTTCTCTATGACAGTTTTAATTTGTTAAGGCAACACTGACTTTCACCAGCATCTCCAGTCACAGATCTGGGGCGAAGTGATGAGAAGATGAAGTATCGATATGTATCTTCATCTTGTGTTTATCTGAGCTAATTCTTGCCTGCTCTCTTCCAGGTGCTTCATTCCAAATATCTATGCTGCTCTCTTCACCGCTGCTCTCGTTCCTCTCATGTGCCTCGTGGTGGTGTTTGTGGTGTTCGTCCATGCCTACCAGCTAAAGCCACAGTGGAAAGGTTATGACGATGTCTTCAGAGGACGAACAAATGCAGCAGGTTAGGAAAGAACTATTTTTGCATTTTAGAAATGTGAACTCCTCAAGAAGGGGTGGGATGCCATGGAGGGTTCTGTCTTCTGGGTTTGTTGTTGTTGTTGTTTTGTTCTGATTTGGTTTTAAATGAAAGAGAAGGGTGTAATTAGGTTCAGCTTTCAGCACTGAAGCCTTGATTTAAGCTAAGCCTTGCTGTCTACTGCTGGGTTCTTCCTGGCAGCTCTCATCCTAGGGGCCTGTGAGTTTTATTGCTGCTTCCAGTTTCCCTTAAACGTGTCACCATCCAGGCCAGTGAGTCACTGGCTTCGGGAATCGCTTCCCAGACTTTCCCCAACTTAGGCAATAACAACCTGCATTCAACCTGTGAAGTCATTTCACTTCCTGTCGATTCTGAGACTTGAGAGTCAATCAAGCAAACCCCTGGGTGCTCTAGAGAGCTGAACTTTGCCTGTGGCTTTCTGATCACCCTGACAAAGGCTTTAAAACACGTGTGACCAGACAGCCTCGTAAGTGGCTACACATGTCTGGTTACTTAAGAGTGCAAATCTTTCCAGCTCAAACTGGCTTTCACTGTAGCTCATTTTTTCCCTTTGAATCATGCTCTGCACAGGTTTTTATGGTCGGATTTTCTTTTTGTTGTCCTTAGAATAGTTTCCTAGGAATTTCCTTAAATAGGAACAATAACCACACACCTACAGACAGAAACAGTTACTTAAACACTGTGTGGGTGCCCAAGAGATTGAGCGGAGACTTAGGAGTTACAAAGAGGCAGCTCTTAGGATAGTGGTCTTTCCCAAACTTCTGCAAATCTAACATCATATGAAGATCTAACAGAGCCAGCTAATCTTTGAAGACCTGTCTCCCCAGTACACCTTAGACTTGGTGCTCTGCTGATTAGACCCCAGATCCCTGCACACTGAATATGATGGCAGATGTACTGTCCCAGTTGTATCTCAACTAGGGGCCCACTCTACAAGGAAACCCTAAGAGAAGCACGACTTTATGTATCCTTTCTAAAGCAAAACATTTATGATGTTTCTGATTCCCCCACATTTTTTGTTTGTTTGTTTGTTTATAACAGGGTTTCTCTGTGTAACAGCTCTGGCTGTCCTGGAACTTGCTTTGTAGATGAGGCTGGCCTCAAATTCACAGAAATCCACCTGCCTCTGTCTCTTTAGTGCTGAGATTATAGGTGTGTACAACCACCTCCAGGTTCTTGATTCCCCTAGTCTAATGACAATCTAGTCTGAAAAGTTACTGCTTCATGTCTGTGCTACTTACATCTTTCTGATCAATTTCTTTTTATCTAGTCTCATTTTTTTTTCTCCATCTCAGTGGCTCAGATGCCCGTACTTCAGAACTATTCAACAAATATTTTACTCTCCAATTTTTTGAGGTTGAGTTTCCTCAGCGCCCAAAACAAGCGTTCAGTCTGTGTAGTCTACAGAGTCCCCGTAACTCACTGCTCACCTGTAAATGGGTGCTACTCGCCCTACGTCCAGACCCCGCCAGTCTCCTTTCTTTTCCCTAAATCAGCAGATGCAGCTCTTTTGCGCTGTAAGGAATCCTGCTCTGAGATGAGTACTTCTGGATGAATGAGACAGAGAGGTAGATGTGGTTTATTGCACCCCCAGAATCTTCACTAAGTCTGAAAATAACCTCAAATCTAAATTAGAATGGTGTAAACTCAAGTCAGTTTCTCTCAGTCTTGCTCTATTTCTTATAGAAACCCCAAGACCCTTCAGCACCTCACTTTATCTGTCGCTCCATTCCCTTATAGAAACCCCGAGACCCTTCAGCACCTTGCTTTATCTGTTGTTCCATTCCCTTATAGAAACCCCGAGACCCTTCAGCACCTTGCTTTATCTGTTGTTCCATTCCCTTATAGAAACCCCGAGACCCTTCAGCACCTCGCTTTATCTGTCGCTCCATTCCCTTATAGAAACCCCGAGACCCTTCAGCACCACGCTTTCTCTGTGACGTTCTGGGATCACCTCTTAGCAGCATCATTGCAAATGGAGATCACTCCTTCCCTGAGCCTTGATTGTCCTCATTTGTGTAGTTACCACAGCCCTTGTCAAAGCATGGCTCTATGCCTTGTTTTGCTTTGTGTGGTCAACTTTATACAAACATTTCTTGAGAACAAGAAATACTCAAGGTTCATTTATACATCCCTGGGGTCTTTCATTGGATAGCAAGAACATGGTTGGTATCCTTAAATAATTGAATACATGAAAATTATTAAGGAAGTATACACCCTCTAACTGTATAGTGGGTACCCCATGAAATACATCACAAGAATAGGTGCTGCTGCATCACCAAAAGTGGAGTTGAAATGATTTGTCTTGTTGATTTGTTTGTGTCCATATTTCATTAAAAATAGTGTATAATTAGCACTCACTTTCCCCTGCCCTTGCCTTCTGTGGGTATCAGAACTATGTTTGAATTTGCTCTTTACTCTTTAATCGTGCATTTGAAACCCACTGTTATTCCACTTAATGTAATGTGCTCCATATATTGCAAATCTTTAAAAAAAAAAAGCAATTTTTTACTACTCTAATCTGGAGCATTTAGTACTTTGCTTCAATCTTCTTGTTAAAATTGGATCGTGCTGACCTTTAAAATATCCAATTAAAGTAGCACTGTAAATTAGTGTTTTACCTTATTACTCTACTCAATATAGATAGTAGCTAAAGATAACATATTAATCAAAGCATATTAAAAATAAGATAAATGTATCTTTGTGACTCAGAAACAGAACAGAAGCATAAAATGGTCATCTGAGTCCAAACCCTAATATTTCCTGAGACCAAAAGATGTGGATGCAAACTCTTATCTGCTCAGGTGGTAAAATGGACCCTGGGAGATTCTAACCCACAAGGGGAAGTTACAGATGATGGATCATTCATGAAAGATGCATGGGAAAGCTGCCTCAGCAATATGTCAACCCAAGAAGACAATCATTTCATTAAATACCAGGGCCAAGCTCTTCAGAGTCAGAGACAATATCCAAGTAGCTATAATGTCCCCATGGAAAATGAAGGACCAGGACATGGAAATCCTCTCTGTGAGGGCTCTGAAAGCCACAGGACTGTTTAGGGGTGTCAGCAGCAGAACCACTTCAGTGGACTGAAGAAAATAGAGTAAAGGAGCAAATGTTTTCTATTCAATAGCAGAAGGAAGACTAACAAGCACAGACCTTAAAAGTTAACAAATGGCTAATTTAACACATGAATCTGCTCTAATGGAGAGGTCTAGAAGAGTTTCAGATGAGTGCGTTAAGGACCCTGAGAGATTGGAAGCAGTGAAAAGCACATTAGGGCCCTGCAACCACTCAGCAAATCCCTTTTCCAGTTTACCTGTTCACTCTGGAAAGTGTTATTGAGGCACAGTTCATATGCCGTAAAGTTCCTCTGTTCAAGTTGTCCAGTTTTATGAGGGTTAGCATGTTTATACCATTGTGGGACTGCACCGCAATCTAACTTTAGAAGGTCTTTGGGGCCCTATGAGAGGCCTCATCCTCGTCACTAGATACGTCGGTCCTCCCACCTTCCTGTGCAGCAAGTACCCACTAAGCTGCCTGCTCCCCATCAGTCTTGATGTGGTCTGTACATTTCATACAGTACGATCCTAGAACATGTGGTCCTGCATGTCGAGCTTCTTAGCTTAGCATAATGCACTCCAAATTCATCCATATCATCACACAGACCTTTTTATTGTGCCTGTTAAGAAAAAAATAAGAAGGGGGGTGGCTCTGCCGGTGCAAAGAAATCCCATTAGGTCAAATCAAACCAAATTAAAATGACCATCATTTTATTAAGTACGCTGCTCTCGGGTGGCCAAGCACATGGCAGGGAGACAGGAAAGCGGGGAGCCCATGCAAACCCAGAACCACGTGTTTCTCCTCTGGGAGCCCACTTAAATGGGGGGAGGAGGAGTGAGAGGGTGGGATCAGGACCTGGCATGCTGGAATTTGGAGTCCAGACTAATGCAACTCCCAGGCCAGGGGGCTGGGATGGATGCCAGGGGCTGGGGCTATGCTCCAGACTTAACAGTACCTGGTACCTTTTACTGCCAAACAATGGTCTACCATAAGGACTTTCTAGTAAGTTTTCCTATTGGTTGAGGGACATTTAGGCTTATTTCTCTCTGAGGCAAATATAAATAGTACTAGTATGAACGTACATGTGTATGTAACTGGAGGTTTCTGCCTAGTCACATAACGACTTTTAAAATAACTACTCAGAGGCTTAATATTAATTAGAAACTCTTTGACCTATGCTCAGGCTTATTACTATCTCTTACAACTTAAATTAATCCATAATTCTTATCTATGTTTAGACACATGGCTTGGTACCTCTTCTCAGTAAGGCATTCTCATCTTGCTACATCTGTGTCTGGCTGGCAACTGCGTCTCCACCTGTCCTCTTCCCAGAATTCTCCTAATCTGGCCAGCCTGCCTATACTTCCTGCCTGGCTACTCACCAATCAGCGTTTTATTAAAACCAGTGCAAGTGACAAATCCTTACAGTGTACAAGAGTGTTGTCCCACAGCATGTGTAGGTCTTGGCGTTGATGAGTGTCTTCATTCCTCTGGGGCATAGTGTAGGAGAAGACTTGCTTGGCATAAGGTGACTGTATTAACTATGATCTGCGAAAAAAAAATGTTTTCCATAATGACCGTGGCGATCTGTTTGTTGGTTGTTCTTTATTTGTTTGAGATGGGTTTCCCTCTATGTGGCTCAGGCTGGTCTCAAACTCAAATGATCCTTCTGTCTCCACCTCCTACGTGCAGGGATCACAGCAGCCTACTTGACCTTTCTTCAAATATGGGCTTTAGATTTTTTAATAATCAACCCACATCCATTTGCTTACTTATTGTCTGTTTTCATTAGGCAGAGTTGAGTCCTAAGACTAGGCACCCTGCAGAGAATAACTTGTTTAGTACCTGGATTTTCTGATGTGAAAGATGACAGTCATGGGAGTACTTAAACACAACCAATCAATCAATCAATCAGTCAATCAATGGGAATGCAAATGTGACATTTCAGAAATAAGGAATAGTATATTACCCAAATGGTAACTATATGAGTATTGCGGTAACTCTGAACACAGCAGAGAGGTCAGAGCTCATGCATAGATCCTAAAGGAAAACTCCAGTGTCACAAAGGAAACATACAAACGAAGAGAAAATGCAGAACAAGCTGAAAATACATAATGATAGGCCCACCAATGGAAGAAAGGACTAGAGGAACCACAAACGGCACAATCTAAAGAGATAAAGCTTCAGAATCTTATGGAATAGGTAAAAATACACATGAAATAAATCTATTAAAAGAGCTAAGAGGCTTACTGAAGATCATGGTATTCTCAAGATACTAAGATCATTTTGAACATGTCTGTGTCTGCATTTTGGAAATCCGGATTGTGACATCTTTTCCTTGCTTCTGATATTCTGTACTCTTACTGTAAGTAGACAAGTCCTACTCAGGACTTGCAAGTCTATGTTGTGAGCAAATGTGCGATTTCCTGAAAACCTAAGTTTCAAAGACAGCACAAAATCTGGCACCCTCTTTCTCCAAGCAGCTGGTGCTTTGTGCACCCTCCTGGACACTGCCTGCCAGAGATGGAGTGTAGTCTAGTCACACTCCAGGAGGCCCAGCACAACCCACTACAATTCTAACATGCAAAGGCAATACTACCTCCTAAGGTAACTTAGACAGCTGAGAGTTTAACTGTATTTCCCCTGAATTATTATAGTTAATACCAGTGTCAGGCATATTTGAGTAACTGAAGGGTTAGGTCATTTCATTTGGCCTGTAGTCTTCTCCAGTCTTAGCACTGCCCAATCACTCCCTTCGTCGAATATCTATGCCTGACAAAAGGAAAAACTTCCCCAAAAACTTGTATTTGCTTCTACTTAATATGATATCATTGTGTATCAGTTCCTCACCTCTGACACTTTGGGTGACTTCTTTTGCTTCTGACATCTCTTAATTTCAAGCTGCATTCAAGTAAACTCAGCGAAAGCTAAAGGAAAGGTGGGGGAGAGCTCTCAGGAAGTGAAATGCCCTGGGAACAACAGATAATCATCTTCTATACCTTTCCTCTGGAGCTGGCTGGGAACAGCCTAACAGCATGGCCTTAGGGGCCCTATAGTTGATCTGTGTGAACCTGACTCTCAAGGTCAGTGGTTCTCAGTGAGACTCCCTCCCCACTCAGTGGACCAGATGCGTGGCAAGAATGAGTCAGAAATGTATAGTAAACCAAATCTCAGTGTCTCAAGCAGCTTTTCAAGCGAAGCCTCTAATTTTCAGGTTTGGTTTTGCTCTCAGGCAGCAGTAAACAGGTCTTTCCTTTCAGACTTACTTAGAAGTCGCTGACTGCTTTCTGACTCATCAGTCAGTTCCTAGGTGATGAAAGATTCATGGGGCCGAGAGAAAAATTAATTGGAATGAAAAGAGGAAGTAGGTGATTACAAGTCCTTTTGCCATAAAATCTCCACAGAGGCTTTCATACAGATGCAAAGTTGGGCAAGTATCTTGGGTCTAAGGTCACACCAGCCTGCGCATACCCACTGTGTGATCTCAGAGGCTAAGCATGCCCGTGCTTAGTACTTGGATGGGAAAGGTGGCTTGAGCCCCTTGGCCGTGCACCCTGAAACTCTCGAGTGGTTTACAAGTCCCTGGGATGGCCATGGCCAGTTCTCTTGAGTGGGAGCATCATTATGGCAGAATGCTACCAGCCCTCCTAAGGCTCAATCTCGTTACCCTAAAAGTGAACAATAATAGTTAAGATAAAGTTTCAGTACGGTGATGGAAATCATTGAAAACTTGTGATGAGTGTAAAACATTTTACCACATCTTAAAGTTAAATGACTTTTTTATTAATAATATTTAAAAAATTCAGCATTCTAAAAACTGTGCTGAAATCCAAAAGAGTAAGAGTAAAGGAATAGCTCCTGATAAACAAAACACTCCTAGATAGCTGACTCTTTGTTCCTCTCTTCTCAGACAGGGGAGTTCCTTTTAACAGTAAGGGGTAGACTCTTCTTCCCTTCCATAAATCTAGGTTGGCTGTGGTCTTGCTTACACTAATCTCATGGAAGTGATGCTGTCACACAATGGGTCCAGCTTGTCAGAAGACTAACACTTTTAACTGTATTTACCTTAGAAACCAGCTGCCATGTATGTTCAGTTATCCTGAGATGACCACACAGGTAGAAAGACCAAGCTAGCCAATGGGAAGCCAGCATGTGTAGAGACATGTTTAGCCAGTTTGCAGGGTTTTTGGGGGGGGCATCTGAGCCCTGGTTCTGGATATGTGTGAAGAAGCTATCTTGTAGGGTCCAGCCACACAGAACAGAAAACCTGCCAAGGGCAGTTGCAGTAGTGTAGCAAATAACTTAATTTTAAATAACAGGTTTATGCTGCTTTATTACAAAGAGTTGGAAAATTTAGATTTAAAAAACCTCATGTTTTTCATTTCAAATTATGTATTACTGCCATTTTAAGTTTTACTTGTAGAAACATTCATGGTTTATAAGTAAAATTTCAAAAATACCTTCTGGTTTTTTTTAACTCCAGCAGTGGCTTACACTAACGCAAAGAGAGTCATCTTTCCTGAAACAGTACCTGTGTGCTTGCCTGCAATCCTGAGCAACCAACTCAACAGGTTTTCTATGGCCTTGGCAGTAAATGCTTGTTTGCAGTCTCCTCCCAGTTTTACTGCTGAAACAAAGGTTAAAACACAAAGCCTGGAGAGCTGCGGGAAACCCCAGAGCTCTTCCTGTACAATGGACTTCTGTTTGGTTGAGTCTCTGCAAGTGCAGCTCAGCCTTCCCACATTTGATAGTGGTGGTGGGGAAATCCCAAATGTTCCAGGAAACATGGTTCCTCCTCCTCCATGACCTCAGTCCTCAGAGATTCAAATCCGATGTGCTTCCTTCTCCATTGTTGCACTTGGAATTTGACATTAACATCACTAAAAACTGCTAGAACAGGGTTAGGTACACCTCAGCTGTAGCTTGCTTGCTATCACAGGCCCTAGGTTTAATTCACAGCACCATAAACAAGCAAGCAAAGCTTCCTAGAATGATAGTCTCAGTGATCCCCTATGCTTACAAAATAAAAGAGTTGACTTTTAAAATTCTGCCCAAATCCCCAATTTATATATGTAACCAAAGAAGAGGGACTAGCGGCCAGGCCTTTCTAGAACTCACAGTTCCTGAATATCCTTTTATTAGCCAACTAAATGATTTTTATTAGTGTTTTGAGAGATTCCCAGGAAGGGTTTTGTCCTCTTCCAACTCTTCCCAGATCCACTCCTCACTCCCTCCCCACTCTGCTTGTGCATGAATATCTTTACCTCAGGGTATCTTTATCTCTTTATCTCTTTCCCACTCTCACTGACTCACTGGTGACTGATAGCTCACCAACAGATAACCAAACGAATATATATTCTGGTTGCACAGACTTCATAAAGCAAGCAAGAATAGTTAATGGACTGGGCCTGCCTCTAAGAGACAGGTATGAGTTCTGAGTTCACGAAGTTCTACTTCATGATCATCATTGCATCAACTCCGCTACCATTAGGATTTATCACCCACCAGGCAGTGTGTTGAGAAGCTATGCAGAGAGAAAGCTTTCATCTCAGAGTTTACATGAATCCAATGAGAGAACTAATGTTATCCCTATAGTCAGACAAGAAAATCCAAGCAATGCAAGACTGGGGAAAGTTCTACATGAATTTGGGATGAGAAGCACAGATAAGCAAGCTCTACAGAGCCACCGCAGTCACTGCAGTGATATACAAGGTCTGCAGAGTCACCGCAGTGATATACACGCTCTGCAGAGTCACTGCAGTGATGTACAAGGTCTGCAGAGTCACGGCAGTGATGCACATGCTATGCAGAGCTACCGCAGTGATGTACATGCTCTGCAGAGTCACTAAAATTATGTAGAAACTCTGCCGAGTCACTGCAGTGATGTACATGCTCTGCAGAGTCACTACAGTGATTCACATGCTCTGCAGAGTCACTACAGTGATGTACATGCTGTGCAGAGTCACCACAGTGATGTACAAGGTCTGCAGAGTCACCGCAGTGATGTACAAGGTCTGCAGAGTCACCGCAGTGATGTACAAGGTCTGCAGAGTCACCGCAGTGATGTACAAGGTCTGCAGAGTCACCGCAGTGATGTACAAGGTCTGCAGAGTCACCGCAGTGATGTACAAGGTCTGCAGAGTCACCGCAGTGATGTACAAGGTCTG
>PVIU01006427.1:0-102084 GCA_004026605.1 Ondatra zibethicus
CTTCTTCTTCTTCTTCTTCTTCTTCTTCTTCTTCTTCTTCTTTTTCTTCTTCCTCCTACTGCCTGGTTTACACAAAATACACTGGGACAGGAAACTGTGTTCAAGTCTGAATCATTTTTAAAAAATCAAGAATGGTTGTTTGCAGATGTATTGGGGAATGTCAGCCCAAAGCAAATACAAACAGAATACAAAAATGAACAGATAAAGCCAGCCCCACGCTAAGATTGCTTTATTGGGATTTCCACTTGCAGCTGAAAGTGACTGATGGATGCTGAAGACTTAGCTGCAGGCTGGATTTCCTGCCCTCTCCTAGGCTCCTCAGAATCTGCAGCTGACACTTAGGGTGTGGTTACGCAGGTGTGAAGGAGTCTTATTGGAGCCATCTACCCACAGAACCTGGTATAGTGAAGCTATGGTTCCCTTACCCCTAGGGGAGGCATCTCTTTGTTCTCAAGAGAATTCCAAGGGGGGTAGGAAGATATAAAGTGCTTGCTTGCAGACATGAGGACCTGGGTCAGGTTCCTAGCACCCACATAAAAGATGCTGAAGTTAGTAGTGTGCTCCTATAATCCCAACACCGCAGGTGTGACAGATCTCCAGAGCTGGCTGGCTGACCAGCCTAGGATACTTGGCAGAATTCTTCAAAACGTCATTTTTATCGTAAAGGGGGTCTCCGACCAAAACACTTGGTCACAACAGACAAAGACATATACTTAAAACATATCTCATTCATTTGATGAAATGTCATATTCGCAGAACGGATTTTGATCATGTGATCCACTATTCTCTTCCTCTAGCTTCCCCTGGGACTGCCCTTTCTCCCTTCTAATTTAAGCACACATATTCTGAATGTAAAATAAAAGCCTCTTAACAGTGATTACAGCCCATGGCTTTCATGTGATAAAGACTGTGCTAGTTAGAACTTGTGTTGCTGGGGTAATGAACTAACCAAACGCAGCTTGGGGAGGAAAGAGTTTATTTTTTCTTACAGATCGCAGTCCCATCAAGAGAAATCAGGGCAGGAACTCAAGGTAGGGGCCCGGAGGCAGGAACCAAACCAGTGGCCATGGAGGAATCCTGCTTACGGGCTCGCTTCCAGGATCAGATTCAGCTAGTTTTTAAAAGACAGATCAGGCCCACTTGCCTAAGGACAGCATTGTTCACAGTGGGCTAGGCCTTCTTATATCAACTGGAATTTAAGAAAACATCCTAAAAACCAGCTTGTCCTCCGGGTCCCTTCTGGCTTGGGTAGGGCTTGACACTGCACCTCCTGGTCTGGGGTGATGTAGGTGAGATGTCCTGTTACATCCTGACCATTTATATAGACTTGGTGTGCCTCCGTCCTGACACGTCAGGATTTCTTGTTTCCACGGATTGCAGAGGCTGTAGGAGAGTTCATAATCGACTTTGTTTTATTCAAACTCTTAAAAGTTGGTGATTCTTCTCGTTAACTTTTACCTCCTAGGTCTATCCAATTCCATCTCAAGCATTTGAAGCCTTGGCTGAGGCGCATATGGAAAGATCAGGCCCACTTGCCTAAGGACAGCATTGTTCACAGTGGGCTAGGCCCTCTTTCCACAGACAGGAAAGCAAACCATTGGGAGCCATCCCCATCTGGAGGCAGAGTGGATCAGACTAGCATCATCACGAATGCCTATGAGTCTATGCCTGGCTGTGAAGTTCATATTAAGATGTAATTTGGATAATGAGTTGCCTGCTATTCATTAAATTACCGCATGCCATTATTAGACTCTGTTGATAATGCCTTTTAATTTCAGAGCACCATGATTTCCTATGGATGAAGAGGCAAAGGACAGAGTGTTCGCTTATAGGAGAAGGAAGGAAAAGGAGGCGCTTGAGTTCCAGCCATCGAGGGCCCCCCGCTCCCCGTGCACACACAGACACCGTGATAATGGTGTCTTCCCTCACAGCAGCACATCTGGCTTCTGTATTTACTACGTGGGACTGAGCAGGGCTGGAAGAGAGGTGGAATTTCTATGAGAGAACGGACAAAAGACAGTGATGGTTTGTGGTGGACAGCACCAGGGAGTCTTTTAGCTTTTCAGGAGGCCCCAGGGTGAACTTAAGAGAAGAGCGGTGGTGGGGCAGGGACCTCTGCACGGTCTGTAAGACCTTCACCTCGACAGAGGGAAGGACAAATGCCTTGTTTCCTGGGCACTTGGATGATGGTGTCTTGATTCCCAGTGTCTAAGCAAAATCAATGATTTCAGTGTGGGTCCTGTCATTCTGTGCTCAGATCTCTACCAAGGTCAACTATTTAAAGCCCATTTTCTGGGAGAACTGACACACACATGTGACGGGAATAATATTTCTTTGGCTCTCCAAGGACACCTGCTTTCTAATCCCCAGAATGTATACAGGCTACCTTCTTGGTCAAGTAGAATTAGCAGGTAGTGGAGTTAGGGATACCAAGATGGGGTGATCATGCTGGGCCACCCAGGTGGGACCGATGTAACCCAGCACTGGCTGGGTTAAGTGGGGGAGGGAGGCAGAAAAGAGGGCCAGAGGGAAAAGTGGGGAGGAGGCGGTCAGAGACTCAGCATGGAAAGGCTTGGTTAGCTTTGCTGCCTTTGACTGCGGAGGGGATAAGAAGCCAAGGATGAGGTGAGAGAAAAAGAAGCTGAAGTCTCCCCTAGAGCCCTCAAAATGAATGTAGCCCAGGCTGCGCTGTGGCTATAGCCAGAGAGACCAGTTGGACCTCAGATTTTTAGAAGTATGTTTGCACTGTTTTACACCACCAAACTGGCTATAACAGGCTGCTGCGGCATAGAACACAAATTCAGTGCAAACAGAGATCTGTTGAAATCAAACCAAAAGAAATGGCAAATGCATAATATGTGGTCCACTAAATACACGCAGAGGAAGAAAGATCCTAATGGATCTTTAGCTTCTGTCGTTGAGCGCCTCGATTTCATGTTTCATAGGTTAAAATGAGCTCAAACTTGATTTAAGATTCAGAAAATAAGCTTGGCCTGACGGCCTCCATCCCTTCCCCATGTATAAAAACAGCTACTGAGGAGGCTGGGGTAGGAGGGTTCAAGTTCTAATCCTGCCTGGGCACTAAGGCCAGAGCCGTCTCAAAAGTAAGAGGAGGGTTTAGGATTGGACTTCATCTTAGAACATGTAATTAGCATGCACAAGCCTTATGTTCAGTACCTGGTAGCCCTCAAGTACCCCCCCAAAAGTCCAGAGGGACAGGGAGTTGACCCAGTAAAGTGCTTGCTACATGGTCTTGGTGACCTGAATTTGGACCCCCAGAATGCACATAAGAAAGGTGGTGTACGCCTGGAATCTGAGTGCTGGGGAGAAGACTCGACGGAGCTCTTTGGCCAGCCAACCATTCAGTGAGAGACTTGCAAGTAACACCAAGGTGGTGAGCTATAGCGGGAACATCCACATATGTATGCACACATGTCTCCCCCTCCCCCATCCCCGTCCCCACACATACACAGGTACGCACACACCAGGCTCCTCTGGCCTCCATGCTCACACACATGCATGCACACATGTCCATCTGCCCCCTCTCCCTGTCCCCACACATACACAGGTACGCACACACCAGGCTCCTCTGGCCTCCATGCTCACATACATGC
This sequence comes from Ondatra zibethicus, assembly GCA_004026605.1. Taxonomy (NCBI): domain Eukaryota; kingdom Metazoa; phylum Chordata; class Mammalia; order Rodentia; family Cricetidae; genus Ondatra; species Ondatra zibethicus. Next base: position 3,615 of record PVIU01006427.1, read on the forward strand.
ACACACATTTCCCCCCTACACACACACACACACACACATACACACACACACACACACACACACACCAACATGTATACACCCCACATAAGTTTCAGAAAAGAGAAAACTTCCCAGATTTGAGACACCGTAGCTAACTTGAAGGGATAATTATGTATCACCTTCTTTGAAGCATGTCTTGGAATTGTGTTCAGAAAGGACAAGATGGTAAACTGAACAGAAAACCACTGTTTCCACATTTTTGTCTTCTTTGAACCAGTCTTTTTGTATCTTCATAAAGAATCAATCAGAAATTGACTTACTAGTCTTTCTAATAGGTTTTCAATTGTGATGTAGTCCCTAGGACTGGATCCTCAGTTTGTTTTCGGCATAAACCAAGTAGGCTAAACCTATATTTTAAAGAGAGTAGCGGTTTTCTTAAATAAAAACATTTTTGTAAACTAGAAGGCGCAATGGCCCTTGGCATCCAGGAATCTGACAGGAATTTTGGGGGAATGGTCTCCTCCTTATCTCTGCAGCATTTAGCTTTATGCTAGCTCGTTGTGGTAAGTGATCATCGTGGTTTAACTCTGAACTCTGCATTTCTGTCTGTGTTTTCCTCAGAACCGCAAGGAGAGTGTGTTACTGGAACTCTTATATTTTTTCCCAATAGCTGTATAGATCTATTGCTCTCTGATGAGATTTGGGAAACATTTCAGTTTTTGTCTTAAAAAATATTCCCCTTTATTATCCTTTGGTTTCTAAAAATAGGCTGGAATTAAATGTCATGTACCTTTGGAATTCGTTTTACAAACATGCTTGGTAACTAGGGAACTCACATCATCATTATTTATAATCCAGAAATAATTTCCATGACAACCGTTAGAAGGTCAGAATTCTAGAGTATGGTGGAGGCAGGAGACTGTTGAAGAATTTGCCAATGAAGAAGGCTGGCTTGCAAGGAGGTGGTGGCTGACATCCCAGCTGCACACTGCTCTAGTTCTATCTCTGCTGTGATAAACCACTGACCAAAAGCAACCTGAAGGAGGAAAGTGTATTTCAGCTCAAGGGCTGTAGCTTGTCACCCAGGGAAGCCACACCAGGAACCACAAGGCAGGGACCTGGAAGCAGAAACTGAGACAGGGGCCACAGAGGAGTGCTGCTTTCTGTCTTGCTCTGGGTTCACATTTATCTCCCTGCCCTATACAGCCCAGGCTGCCTGCCTAGGGATGGGACCAACCACAGTGGCCTAGACTCTCCTATAAATCCCCATAGATGTGTCCACAGGCAAGAGCAACAGACCCTCAATTCATGAGCTGAGGGTCCTTCCTTCTGGGCATACCAAGTGACAACCAATCTTAGGTCTCAGGGAAGAGGCAGTAGGCACATTGCAGTCCGTTCAGTCAGGTGCTATGATCTACATGGCCAAGGAATTGCTCCAGCACACTCGTCCCACTCCCCAGGCTGGGCACCCACTTACAGTGTTACTTGAAGGCCACTTGGTCTTGTGGTATCAGGGATAGTTTGCTGCTGCTGCTTTTGGTGCCTAGGATGTAACTGAGCCGTGGGAGGCATCTTCTCTCTGAGAGTTGGCCTGGTTCATACAAGGCATGTAGCATCCTGAAGTTGGACTGGGCAGTGCCTGGACACAGCTCTGCAGGAGAAGTCCTGGTCCTCTGTTCTTACTGAAATCCCCCCAAAGGTGGAGAGAGACCTCACAGGGCCAGCATCTGCTTAATCCCCTGAGACTGAAAAGGAGATGCAGGCGAGTGAAGGTCAGAGGTCAGACACAGAGTCTGCCTTTCTTCTTTTCCATATGTGTCAAAGACTTGACTCAAGTCTCAACATATTTGCAATCAAAAGCAGAATCACGGGTGTAATCACACACATGTGTACAGTGATTTGGGAATGAGGAAGGGTTGTGTTCTTAAAATGAGGTCTCTCTCTACCTAGCTCAGGCTAGCTTTGACCTTGAGAGTGATTTCCCCATTTCTCTCTCTCCAGTGTAAAATCAAAGATGTAACCACTGCCTCAGCTGTCATGTGAATATTTAGAATAAAACTCATTAAAGTAAATCTATGACAGTGGTAAATGACCAAAGCTCTGTATCTTTAGAACTATCCTGGGGTTAATCCTATCGTCACTCACTCTGTCTCTGTTGCTGTTCATCTCCACCGTAACCCAGAGACATGGTGCTTAAAGCTGCTGCCCTGCCAAGTACAGCCCCACAAAGGCACAGAGACTAGAGTGTATACCACGCATCTGCAAAGGGAAGGCAGGAGAGGGGCACCGTCACTCTCAGGCCCCAGTGAGCACACACTGAAGGGTGATGCTTCTCTTCTGCCCTCATGGCATCATGAGAAACAGAGTGGAACACGAACCTTCGCTAGGGGCCGCACTCACAGTGCACGTTCCTGGGGTGTGGTTGTTTAGACAGGTCCCTTAGTACTGGACAGGGCTGGGCTGCTTTCTGATCAAGTGGGTGGAAGATGTACCACACATGTCTGAGGGAGACCCTGTCTGGACAGGTCTTCTACTGCTGTAGAGCCAGACTCAAGGGCTGTCCCAGACGTCTACTTGATAAAAAGCCTCCTCCCTGGACAACAGAGGAAAGAAGGGTTTCTCCAAAAGCTCCAGAGCAGAGCCCAGCAGGAGTTCAGCAGGCAGGATGAACGCACATAGATTCACAACACAAGCCCCGTGAACACAGCAGAAGCAAGCCTCAGACTTGAATGCACAGAACCAATTCTTAGGCAAAGTCAGCTTCTCTAATGAAACAGAAGAGGTGGTGGACACTGTGGTGGTCAGCTGAGGAAGGACACCTTTGTTGTGCCCTAGGGAGTTATGTCCAGGCCCCACCAACCCAGGCCAGGCCGCGTTTCCTGAGGCCACCTCCATGTGCTGTGTTACACAGGGAGGCAAGTGCATCGTCACTAGGCAGTCGTGCTGAACCGACACGTTACAAATCTCAAAAACTTTCTGGGGGGGGGGTCAGGGAAGAAAGGGTCCATTTCACTACCACTTCCACATTAGAGTCCACCACTGAAGGAAGTCAGAGCAGGAACTGAAGCAGGACCATGGAGTCACGATTCTTACCTGGCTTGTTCAGTCTACTTTCTTATACAACTGGGGAGCACCTACCCAGGGACAGCACCATCTTCGAGGTTCTGGACTCTCACACATCAATCAGTCAAGAGGCTACCTCACCAACACTCCCACAGGCCAGTCAAGGGGGGACAGATTTTCAATTGAGGTTCCTTCTTCCAAATAATTAGCTTGTGTTAAGTTGGCAAAAAAAAAAAAAACAACCAAAAAAACTAACTAGGTCTCTCTCTCTCTCTTTCCCTCCCTCCCTCCCTCCTTCCCTCAATGGTACAGAGTCTATGACTCATTCTCTAAAATAAAATATATACAGAACACAAAAAGCCTCACCAAATGCAAATAATCTTAATACCTGACTATTTCTTATCAGGCATAACCTGATGGATGAACGGCACTAGGGCTTGTTGTAAGGAGGAGGCCGCTTGTTCATTTCCTGGCTGCCCGGCAGCTCAGACCTGAAATAATCACACAGAAACTATATTATTTAAATCACTGCTTGGCCCATTAGCTCTAGCTTCTTATTGGCTAACTCTTATATCTTAATTTAACCCATTTCTATTTAACCTGTGTATCGCCACGAGGCTGTGGCTTACTGGGAAAAGTTCCTGCGTCTGTCTCCGGTGGGGCTACATGGCTTCTTCCTGACTCCAGCTCCTTTCTCCGAGCATTCAGCTTAGTTTTCCCAGCCTAACAAATTCTACCCTATTAGGCCAAGCCAGTTTTCTTTATTCATTAATGGTAATCACAGCATAGAGAGGATTCCCACATCAAAAGATCAATAGTGGGAAAAACTTTAGAAATTACATAAGTACAAAGAGGTTGAAAAATATACTCTTGAATGACCAATGAGCTATTGAAGAAACTGGGAAGTTTGAAAATTTCTAGGCTCCAGTACAAATGAAATCATGGTTTGCTAGACCCATTAAGTCCCACATACTTTGACATGCAGTACCTCTTCTATGTTTAAGCATCTCTGATCTGGAAGATAATGCAGATATGAGTCTGTTATGTATAATTTGTCTGTTAAGAAGAATGAAGGCGCTGGGCCAGTGTGCACAGCACAGGGGTGTTTTATTAGAAGGCTGAATAACACAGAATGGTAGGATCACGGGAAACCTGCTCTCCATACACGATTCTTAGTGAGCTTTTCCAGGCTGTGTCCAAAATATCTGACAGAAACAAGTGAAGGGAGGAAAGATATATTTGCTTCCAGTTTCCGGGGGTTTCATTAACAAGACCGCGGACGACAAAAGGTCAAGCAGACAACTTAAGACGATGACGCTAGGCCTGTGATCCCTCGGTGGACAGCGCCGGGGAGATCTTCGGAATGGCTGGCTTAAGCTTTCCAGGCAAGATTTAGGCCAGTGAAGACAGAAACGTAGATTAAGATCAGGTGACCAGGAGCTATCTGATTTGACTCACATGTGGTTCTCTCTGCATGTTGTTCTTTCTATCTGTGTGTTAGTGACCTCTTCCATATTATATGTAAAATATATAACAGAAACAATTGAGGTGAAGGAAAGAAGAATGCATTTGCTTGCAGGTTCAGAGGGTTCCATCCACCATGGCAAAGAGTGTAACAGGTGGCTCATTTGACAATGGCCTAGGAAGAAGAGGGAAGGGGTCCCAGAATGCTTCCTTTTCCTCTTTCATTCCATCCTAGACTCTAGTCCATGGTGTTGCTCACATTCAAGGAGGGCCTTCCACTGCACAGCAATCCCCATCATCAATCACCACACCGCACACTTCAAACAGCAGACTTCCTCCTCTGTGTGTGTCTTCTTAGGTCACAGACTTCAGTGAACGTTGTCAAATGGCTGCGGAAAGTTTGTTATCCCAAGAGTTTAATTTTCAGCTGTTCCCTATAGACATGTACAATGTGATCTTTATTATTTAGGGGAAAAAGCAATATTAATTCCAGAGTTAGAAAGATGGTTCAGCAACTAAGAGCCCTTTTTGCTCTTTCAGAAGACCAGAGTTTGGTTCCCAGCACCCACACTGGAGAATTCACAGCTGCCTATAACTCCAATGTCCTCTTCTGGCTTCTGGTAGAAGGCACTGCACACACATACCAATAAATAAAAATAAATCTTTAGAATGCTAATGATCATTTTCATATAAATGAATTATTTGCAAAACTTAAAGACTAATTCTATCCCTCCTTTACCTTAAAAATAATTTGTATTTATATTTCCAGGTACACATGAAATTTCCTTAAGAGGTGAATTTTAATAGTAGGGAGTGTTTATTTCAGTATTTGACATATTTTTGAATAGTAATGGTTTTCACAATAACCTGGAATTAACTTTATAAAAAATAAACTCTTGTACTTGTATATAAATATGCGGCCTGTTCTGTAACTGCCCTGTGTGTTGCTTGTGGCTGCCTCGGGTATCTCAGCAGAGCTCGAGAACCTTGGCTCCAGGGTAACACAACATTTTGCATGGATCTAGATAAGATGCAGATTAAGATTCATGCACTCACCTAGCCCAGGGTATAATTACACACAGCTCGGGAATCTAGCCCCAGAGGCCAGCAAGAACACCAGAATCTCCAGCAAGAGTCAACCCGTTTTGTGGAAGTGTGGGGTGCTTTATGCAGCAAGGAAAGGAACCCCAGCAAAAGGAGACACCATCTCAAGTGAGAATTAGAAGCAGGAAGGGCGTTCTCAAAGGGCTGACATTGGAGAATGGAAGAATGTGTAATACTCCCTAGTAGGAAAGATGAAATGAGGGCATTTCAGGCAAAAAGGAGGCCTAGACTCTACAGAACATAGCCTACAGGTGGGAGATGAAGCCTGGAAAAGTTGTGGCCAATGGATACTCCACATGACTAGCATAATAGTCAACCCTGGTTTTCAGTTTGTGTGTGTGTTCACACATGTCCATGTGCATATGTGCTTGTGTGTGTGTAGGTCAAAGATCAACATCAAGTACCTTCCCCAAGAGCTCGCTGCAGTATTTTTGAGTGTCTCCCACTGAATCTGGAGCTCACTGAGTTGGCTGACTGGCTAGTGAGCTCAGGGGATCACCCGTCTGTACCCTCCCAGCGCTGACAAGAGTAAGCAGGTCACACTACGTCTTCCCACGTTTCCTGTCTCTACTCTCTGGCTAAACCCACTGCAACTGTGAGAAAAACAGGTCTACCATTTTAGGCTGCTTCTGTTAGGCATTTGCTTATAGTAACGGGCAAATCAACATAAGCAGCCTCATGAAAAGCTTCAGACTCTCATCTTGGATGATAGGTGTAAAGAAAAAGACAAGGAAGACAATGGCCATCACGTCTTTGTGACTGAAAGTGACTGGGACATTTTGGCATTTGGGGGTTATACCAGGGAGAAGGGGAGCTGCCTGAGGTGTGACTAAAGAGGCAGGATGCGTGTAAATCTACCAAAGCAGGGACAGCAATAGGGAGAAGCGACAGGGGATGATATAGGAGCGAATGGTGACAAGCTCTGGGAGTGGGCGAGAAGGTTCTACATGAGGAATTGGTAGTGAGGTTGGGGACATGACATCAGCTGGGTTGAGGTTCCCATGAGACAGCCAGACAGGGCTTCCCTTCACGCATCCGACCAAGGACATGAAGGTATGCTGAGCAGAGCACGCAAGGGTCTCAGTGAAGAGCCGGGCAGTGGTTCTCAGGACTGCTCTTCACTCTTGGGGTCATCTAGCTAAGTCAGCAGCGGGTTAGTGGTCACAATGGTGGTGTTTGCCGATGGTGTCTAATGGGTAGATCTGAGGTACTGACCTTAAATACAGGCAAACATTCCACAAGGCACAGAACCCCTACTCCATGTGACAGTGACTTAGCTGGGCCCAAATTGGAGTAGTAGTGAGATAAAGGGAAGAAGACCTGGAAAAGGGGGGTTGGCCTAGTCATGGGTCTGCTTCCATCAGGGGAGCACGAAGAAGCATGGGTTACATATTATTCTGCCATGAAACCAAGAAAACATACATGTAAAACAAACAAAACTTTGAAGAAGAAAGAGGATGAGGCGAGGGAGGAAGAGAAGAAGATGGAGGAAGAGGAGGAGGAGAAAGCAGAAGAGAAGATGGAGGGAGAGGAGGAGGAAAAAAGAGGAAGAAAAGAAGATGGAGGAAGAGGAGGAGCAGAAAGAGGAAGAGAAGAAGATGCAGGGAGAGGAGGAGGAGAAAGCAGAAGAGAAGATGGAGGGAGAGGAGGAGCAGAAAGACAAGTTGCAATGTTGCAGCTAAGTTCACGGTCTCTGGTGCTTCCCAGGTACCAGGCAGCAGGTCCCACACTGCCTCTCCTGTAGTCTTCAGCCCTGCTCTGCCTTGGTGCCATCACCAAATCTGTGAAAGAAGACACCGTCCACTCTGTGTTCTACAGTAGTCTCAGCACCGGGGAGGGGACTTGACTCAAGGCGGATGTTTAGCGTGAAGGAATTAAGTAGCATCATGTATGGAGATTTCGTGGTTTGGGAGAGAGCAAGTGACTAGCTAAAGCTCACAGAACTGGTGGGACAAGAGTGACCCATTCCCAGCTCTGCGTAGCAGCTAGCGATGATCTCTGCCACGGTTAGTATCTTCCACGTTGGCTCCTGTCTTGGTTGGCATTCTAACTTCCCCGAGCCCATGCTCCTTTTTTTCTAAGAGTTGAGGTCTACCCATTCCAAAATGAGTTTTAGAATTGTTTTTTCTGTCCTCTGACCTGGACCCCCACTTTGGCTGTCACAGCTCTTTCTTTCTGTCCTGCAAAGAACCATGAGAAACTGACCAGAACCTGTGCCCATCAGGGCCTGCTGTGAGCGGGAAGAGGGGGCACCCTGTCCTTTACATACAGCTCCCTCTTCATCCTGTCTATAAAATCCCTAGAATCCAGGGCTCAATAATTGAAGGGAGGCAGAACTGGGACACACAGAAAGCCTCATTACAGGTAAGAGGTGGGAAATTATGCAGAGCCCAGTCACAGACATGTGTTGACTCCGTCGTGGAACCTGATGATGTTTGTTGCTTATCCAGAATATCATGTGTCACCTTCACACCCATTATTATTATCACGGGAAGGAGGGAAATGTCTCTGATGGAAGGGAGGGCTACCAATAGCCTCCTGATTCCCCTGAGATTCAGCAGACCTTGAAACAATGGAAGAGTGGACCCAGAAAGGCCCGTTTCATCCTCTGCTGGGTTTAGCCTTAACACAGGTAGTAGATGATTTTCCCTGAACTCTGGTTTCAGCACACTTGAATAAAGAGCACCTGAGTGTGAGGTGGGGTGGGTGGTGTTTGTGAAATGACTGGGTGTGCGTTGGAGGGGTGCTCCGAAGCACAAGCTCTCTCATTACGCCTCCCGCAGCTGCCTCATCAGCACTGACTCCATCCTAAGTGGTAGCGGGCAAAATCAAAGCTTCGTGGTCCCACCCAGGTCCACTCAGCTAGCCAGGCTCATCGTCCTGTGAGCCTGTTAAAGGTGATGTGAAATGCAGGCGATGATGTGTGGGATGTCTCTGCTGGTCCCTTTGTGATGACTGAGATGATGGACAGATGTCCTCATTTATATGATTCTAATTGCAGCCTGTTCATTGCGCGGCCCTTCCCTGCCCGGACGGGTGGCGCTCCCCTTTATCCACCCTTGCTGCTTTCTCTCGTGTCTTCCCTCCAAGTTAATTCCAACCCCTCTAGAATCCTCAAGATTTGCAGACATCTCAGAAGTGCATTGTCTTCCTACGGGCTATTTCTTGGACGCTCCCTGAGTCCCTCGAGGGAAGCAGCGCACTTAGAAATGGCAGGGTCTTAGGAAAGCTATACTCACTGGAGTTTTCTGGTTGGCACCAAGCTGGGCAAAGTGAGCAGAGAAATGGCCTGAGGACTTTGGTGCTCCTAAGGCAGGGGAGCTTGGTTCAGGATGCCAGTCCTCCTCTGGACGCTTCTGGAGATGGACAGCGCACCCTTCGCTTCTCTGCTCAAATAGCAGAGAAGATGCAGGCAGGATGGAGTGGTTGAACGTGATAGCTGCTTTAGGCCCAGACTCCCCGGGTACAGCCTCGCACACTAGGTCCTGGGAATGTCTCTCAGATCCTCCAGGCATAGTCACCATGGAGGAGAGGCAGAGAGAGAGAGAGAGAGAGAGAGAGAGAGAGAGGGAGCATCCAGCATCCTGCGGGTGCTTTGTCGTGTTACTTCAGTTTAGAAACCCCATGGCTAGTGAGATCCACTGCACTGCCTTATCTTTGCATGTATCTGCTCGCGGGAGAGCTTCTCTCGTTGTCTCTTAAGAGGTTCTATCACGGTGTAGCATGATGACGGGCTGCCAGGAACAAGCACACGGCCTGGAGAATCTCCAGTAATCGAATAGTTTACACAGATGTTCGCCTCACGGGATGAGATGAACTCACCAGGCCATCGCCATGCACAGACCCAGCAGTCATCTTTCTACAGTGTCCTCGGTGCTGTGCATGTCATTCAGTGAGGGCACCGCATCCTAGTAGCTGCTTTCTGCTAAGCGGACGCCAGGCACAACATGTCCCCACCATGTACGTTTTTTTATGTGCTGTAACTGTGGTGTGGAGTCCTGGCCCATGAAAGCAATCTGTCTCAACATAAGGTATGGGAGCCCCAGAGGCCAAAGGGAAGCACACATATCATCCATATCCTTCTTACCACACAAGGGGCCGACTCTTTGGAGAGCTCTGCTGTTGACGTTCTTACACTACTCAGCTTCGCATAATAACAGAAAAAAATCCCCGCCCCTCTAAAAGCTCATCTGTCCCAAGCAGCACAGCTGAGAATTGTTTGTGTGCTTCCATTAAATTGAACTTTCCTGTGCATTTAACCCATGAGCAGTGTGCGTGCTCCCTTTTAGGGTCTCCCACTTTTTTATTTTTTTAAGATAAAGGCCAATTCCATACAGTGTATGCATTCTGAGAAGTGTTGATCCGGGACCCCTCCAGACACCCACTCCAGATCTGTGGTTCTAAACAAGGAGGTATATTTACCCTTCCCAACAACCCTCTAGCCCTCCAGCCCCATCCGGGCCTTTCTGAGTCCCTGACAGCATCACTGCTGGACGCGCGTTACTTGGCCCAATGCTGTACCACAGCTGTGTCCACACAGAGTGTGTCTGTCAGAAATCCCCCCACATCTTTTATGTCTCCACAGTACATCAGAGGTGAAATTCTCCTTGGAGGATGCATATTTCAGACATTCATTGCAGGCTATTATGTTTCCAACTGCAGACACGTGCATTCCAGAATACGGTCTTAAACTCTGGCATGTTTCATCCCACGGAGGCTTGTGTTTCTAGGGAGGCACCCTGGTGATTATGCAGGTCCTGAGGGGATGATGGTTCACCTGGGTGTTTGTCAGCACAGCTCAGTTATCCACACTGGAAGAACGCTGTGCTATGGTCTGAGGTAGGATTGCTAAGAAAAGGAAAAAAAAATGTAATTTGTTCCAGAAACGTCAGTCCACTTACACGTTTAAGGAGACAGGAACTTGACACATGGATATAAGTGTGAGTGGCTACACACGAAGAGGCCCAAAGTTACCTAGGAGTCCGCTCAAGCCCACGATGCCACACTGCAGAAAGGGACATTTAGGACATGTGTATTAAACCCTAGTGGAGGCGCTGTAGAAAGGACACATCACACAGGAGTGTCCAACACAGACTTGGAGCTCTTCAGACCGTACCAGAGCAGGGGAGCTGAGGAGTCAGCCAATGGTTTTGTGGGATTTATTAAACAGAAAGAGAGCCAAATAAGTACTCATCCAGGGCACATACCGCCCTCCACAGCACTCACACCACACTGACATGCATGTGCAACACACACACACACACACACATGATGACAGGTTGACTATCTCTGGCAACACAGTCAGTTCTGAGCCATTGGAGGAAATGTGTGAGTTTGCACTCAGGTGAATGGTTAGTTTGAAGGAGACTAAAATGTCCCTGAGACACATGTTTGAACACATGGTCTCCGGCTGTTTTAGGAGGTGTAGAGCCAGACTGGAACAAGTAGCTCTGCTTCCTGCTGGATTTTCAGGTCCTGGAGGACTGATGCTGCCATGTGGACCCCCATGACCCCTGCCAGGTCCTCCTACGGCAAAGGATTTCATCCACTCAAACCGCAAGCTAAAGAAAACCTTCCTCTAATAAGTAGCTTCTTCCGGGTGTCTCCTCACGCCCTGAGGCAATGCTCCTCACCATGCTCGCCACAAAGAGAAGCGTCCACTGCGTCCAGATCTTCAGCACCATCAGCACTGACAGAAGCAGAGTACCTCAAAGAAACCCCAGCGTGGTTCAAATGAACAGTTGAGGCTACAAGCTGCCGAGGCCTGCTTCCAAAGTATAGCGGGCAAATCTTACCAAATAAAATTAAAAGGTGCCACCAAAGCTCTTAATTTTTAGACGGCTTGGGCTGAATTGTATGCAAAAAAGTTGGTGTGTGGATTCAAAGCCCCAGCACCTCAGACTGGGCCCATGTTTGGAGACAGGGTCCTTATGGGGGAATTAAATTGGGACAAAGTCCTTACGTTGGGCTTTGCAATAATGTCATTGGTGCCCTGATAGGAAAGGAAAGACAAACAATACTGGGGAGAGGTGCAGGGGAAGGCAGCTCCCATAGCCAAGGAGAGAGAGCCCAGGATGGAGGGCCTCTCAGGCTCAGGAGCCAAGCCTCCAGACACCTTGATCTAGGACTTTTGGCCTCCTAAAGTTTGAGACAATAGATTTCTGTTGTCTAAGAAAACCAAATGTTCTACATTGTGTGGTGGCATTTCAAGTGAGTTAATACATCAAGGAAAACATCAGTTAAAACCTCCATGTCCTTCCGTGTAAACTATAAAATGTCATTGAGCTGTATAAGGGCTGCATTGGGACCAAGGAGAGATTTTGAAGGGCCTGGGGCACAGACACAGTCAACTGAAGGGTTAAGGGCTGTTGAGAAGTCAGGAACTGGTGGGGGATGAGTTCCTAATGCATAAAAATGGGTTTTAAGACCTAAGGCTGAGTGATGCCAATATTTGAATAACTTTTAAACATTGTTCTTAAACACAACGGATAGGAATCATGCAGATTGCAAAAGAGAAGAGATGACATTTAATCATTAGATATTCCCAGAGCATCGTCTGACAGGGTGTGAAACTAGAACAGAACGGAGGTTCTTTTTCCAGTGTGGGAATAAGTTCAGCTTCCGTCTAAAGACGGCAAAAACGAGTATTGCACAGTGACAACAAAATGCATGGCCTCATCGCATGCTCCGCCATAAATGTGTAATGCAAACCTTCCTTGAACCTTCAATCGTTAAAGGGGAAATGCGGGCTTTTTGATTATCTTTTCCTCACAGTTGTGAGCTGCAGCACAATTAATACAAACCCAGACACAGAAGTTGGGGCTCAACCTGAAAGTCAGAAAAGTAAAACAGCCAGCTCTCACCTCTACCTCAGTCCAAAATGGCGATCCTGCCTCCAGGATCTCAGAATGAGCTGTCTCCTCCCGTCCTATAGTCCTCCCTAGTTCTAGGATTAAAGGCGGGGGCCACTACCATCCAGTTTCTATGGCAAACTAGTGTGGCTACTGGGATTAAAGGTGTGTGCCACCATTGCCTGGTCTGTAAGGCTGACCAGTGCGGCTGTTTTGCTCTCTGAACTTCAGGCAAGCTTTATTTATTAAAATACAAATGAAATATCACTATAGTGAGCAGAGAGGTTTTCCAGTTCAACGAGTGGGTGTAGACCCCACCCAGCTAAACTTCCATCTTGTGAAAGGAATTAAAGTTCAGAACTGGGTGTGGTGGCACACACCTTTAATCCAGGCACTCAGACAGACGCTGGAGAATTTCTGAGTTTGAGGCTAGCCTGGTCTACAGAGTGAGCTCCAGATCATTCATCCTTAGACAGCTAAGGTAACCATTAAAAACGGAAAGCTGGTAAAGATATCATTGAATGAGGGGCTGTGCTCCTGCCCTAGCAAGCAGGAGAGCTTGGCAGCTTTGGCTATGCGGTTCCATGACTAAGGAAAGCTACCGAGGTCAGGTGTGTGGCAGGAATGTCCCTGCTTGGGGGCCCAGAGAGGCCATTGTGTGAAGCTGTGAAGATGAAGCCTGGACTGACTTGGAGACCCCAAGATGTTAGAGGTGCCAGAGCTGTGGGATACCTGCCGAGGAGAGCTGCTGAGAGGAGTGGAACCAGCCCAGGAGAAAGAAGTGCGTTGCAGTCCGTAAAACTGAAAGAGTTGGAGCTCTGAAGAGCATTTTGACATCAGCCATGGAGATGCAGAGTTTGGAGTTTGGCCAGTTGGTTTTCAGTCTTGTTTTGGTCCAGTATTTCCTCACTATGCTCTCTTTCCTCCATTTTGGAATGGTAAGTTGAATCTTGTGGCATTGTATGTTGGAAGTATGTCATCTGCTTTTTTTTTTTATCTTGATTTTACAGGGAATTACAGTTAAGAGATTGCATGAGGGTCAGGAGAGACTGAACTTTTAAACAGGTTTGAGACTGTTCTAGACTGTGAGGATTTCTGAAGTTAGACTAAATGCATTTTTACATTATTATATGGCTACAAGCCTATGGGGGTCAGGGAGTAGAATGTATTGAGTTGAAGGAAAATATCCCCCAAAGGCAGTGGCACTATCAGGAGGTGTGGCCTTGATGGAAGTGTGCTACTGTGGAGGCAGGCTTGAGGTCTCTTACATGCTCAAGCTATGTCTAGTGTGGCACAAAGTACTGACTTCTGCTACCTACACATCAAGCTGCAGAATTCTCAGTGCTTTCTCCAGCACCATGCCTGCCTGCATGCTGCTGCCATGTCTTGCTGGGATGATAACGGATTAAGTCTCTGGAACTGTAAGCCAGCCCTAATTAAATGTTTGGGGTTGTAAGAGTCGTGGTCATGGTGTGTCTTCACAGCAATAGAACACTGGCTAAGACATCCCGTATATCCGCATTTTTTACCACATGCCAAGTGTTCCGAGAGAGTGGATTTGAGGAGACAGGGATTGGACAATGGAGCTGGAAGGGCTTGATGTGTGATGGTGCCACCGTGGCGTGGATTGTAAAACTGCGTGAAGCATGAATGAAAATGAGCATCTCCGTTTGGTAGTCCTGAAAGGAAGCTGTTTAAAACCAGAACTGATTCCTCATGAAATCTGACTTCAGTCAAACTCATTTTCAGAAGGACAGTGCTCTCTTTGGCTAGTGAAAACTGAACTTCTGAAACTGTAAGCAAGCCCCCCTCCCACCAGTTAAATGTTTTCTTTATAAGTGTTGCTGTGATCAGGGTATCTTTTCACAGCAATAGAAACTCTAATTGAGACACGCAATATTGTTTAAAAGAGAAGAAACGATGCTACATTATTCTAAACTATGTATCAACTTTTGAGGGAAACGCCCACAGCTGTCGGTTCCAGTGCATGTAGGGAAGACACAAGGGGATATTTTTCAATTTCCTAGAAGGTATCAAACTTTATAATCACAACATCAATGAAAGAACATGGTGGATGTGGCCAACACATGAACACTTCAGGCATGAAAATGAAGGGTAAATCAATATACTGAAAACAACAGGGCACTCAGAGGTTGTCAGTGGATGGCTTATTAAAGAAAGAATACATATAATTCATATATATGGTAAAGTATCTGCCTCAGGAGATTGGGGAGATGCATGCTCAATGGGTGACACACTTGTCATGCAAGTGGGATCTGAGTTCAGATCCCCAGAACCCATGTACAATCTGGAAGTGCTAGCTTGTGCTTGGGATCACAGCACTGGGGCAGCAGAGACAGGAGCATGCCCTGGGGCTCACTCACTGGTCAGCCAATCAGACTGAATTGTTGAGCTCTGGGGCGGCGGTGAGAGACCCTGTCTTAAAAAGCAAGGTGGGGAATGATTGAGCATCACCCTCCAGCCTCCACACACATATGCACACACATACTGTAGTAATGAGGGGCTCAGGCAGTATTTAAATAAATACAGTTTCCGTGTAATTATTTTGGGTATAAGCTAGCCAGGCACCGGGCAGCGGGAGCCGGGCGGCCAACGGGACCAAAAGCAAGCCCGCGCGCCTCTTGCAACAACATACACACATGTGCACATACACACAGTATTAAAAAAAGGATATTTACTCCAGCTTTCAAATTAAATAATTTTATTATGTTAACAACTGTTTTCTCTTGATACAATGCAAAATCATATTGTGGTGTTTGCTATGGTTCCACTGTAGAGTTACCATTTTCCACGTTGCTAGTAACAAATATGAACTGCTGTGGAAATGCCGAGTTCCTGGGCGGAGTGTAGGTATCACTTCCATCCAGTGGCGACCGTTCTCAGTGGAAACAGTAATTATAGTGGCATTCGTTAAATGGGGGGGGGCTTTCTATTTCTGTTCTTTATCAAAGGCCTGGAAGCTGGATTTCTGCTAAAATTAAGATTTCTCTATCAGCTGGTTTTCTATTTATGCTCTCCCTCCTCTTTCAATTGAAAGGAGCTCATCACCCGTGGAAACACCAGGCAGGAAATGAGGAGCTCAAGGGAGCAAAGCTAACTTCACCAGTTCCTGGGTCCCAGCAGCTGCCTTTTCTGGTGTGTTACACCAAGCATGTATGTCCTCTCTGCCACCGAGAGGAAACCACAGGACAACAGAGAAGGGATGACAATAAGGCATCTCGCCCAGATTTACCTAAAGGGCCCAGGTGAGAGGAGGTGAGGCGGATTCGACAGCTGGGCACTGTGGGCGTACGAGTTTTGAGTCATATCCTGGGCCAGAGAAAGGACACGCATGGGACAATCGGTGAAATCTGAGTGCAGAATGCAGGATGCCTGGTAGCACTGTGTAGAAGTACCCCTTTTATTCAAGACTGACTGCAGTATCACGGCTGCTGGGAAGCTGTCACTGGGACAGCTGAGGTGCGAGATGAACGGAATTTTTTTACACGATGGTTGTTACTCTTTAATGGTCAGTAGTCATTGCCAGATAGCAGGTTAGGAAGCTGTGCTGCGGTGAGGCCCTCAACTAGATCCTATCCACTGCCTCCTGGGTTTTAACCACTTCCTTCACACTATTCTGGATAATGACCCTTATGAGAACGCCAGTGTTTCTGGCAAACACATGTTATCGTCACATTCGTAAAGAAGTTATTACCTTATATGGTTGCACAGAATAATAGGTTTCATTTTCACATTTCCATGCATACACATAGCATTCTTTGATCTCTTACACACTCCCCATTATTATCCCCTTTAAAATGTTTGACGATGTCAGACTTGAATATAATGTCCGGTGATTACATCCACCCCCCTGGCGGCCCTCTCTTAACCCTCCGCTCTGCACCTCCCTTCTTCCCGACTTCTCTCTCCTACCCTCATTTCTCTCCTTTATTTTCTCTATTTGTTCCCCGACCCTGTGCAAACGGTCACAGCTGCTGCGTGTTTGTGATTTTACCACCAACTTGTCTCCAGAAGACAGTGCCCCGCCACCCTCCCCATTGTTCTTCATTCTGGCTTCCACAGTTCATGCAGCCGGATGTTCCCTGGGCCTAGGAGAGTCTGTCAGAGATGTATCCCTGGGGATTTAGTGCCCAGTAGTCACCCATTCTCAGCACTTTGTCTAGTGATGGGTCCCCATGTATCCCAACTGCACTATAGCTACAAAGACTTCCATACACACAGCAGAATGACATGTGTGACGCTTGACAGCTTGAGCTGTGGCTTTATCTCAATCTGGACCACATCCCTGACAGAAACACCATGTAAAAGAGGTGTTTGAAGCTGTTCAGATGCAGCTCACTACTAAGTAACCTGAGTTGTTAAGATGCTATGATCATGTGAGTCACTAATTGAATAAGCACCATACACCCCCCAAAAGAGAAAAAAATTTTACTCAGATTACACAGTGGTTATGTTTAGCTATTTTGGTGTCCTCTGGATAGTTCAGCCATCAATGACTCATACGTCGGTGGCAACCATCAGATGCGTAATTAGACTTAAGAACCATTCAACAGGAGGGAAATCATGCCTTCTACTGGAAATTTAACCAACTTTCTGGGGCTAGTGAGGTCATGGGCCTTAGAAAAGAATCCACTTAGCTAGAACAGTGTAATCCCTTTCTACATTCTACATCTTATCCTTCTGCCCACAATAAGTGTAGCCACCACACCTCATCAAAGCAGTCTCTCTTTGAAACAAACGGAGGTCACCACAGACAATCACAGCTGCAAAAAATGCAGAGAACAGGCGGTGGGGAGCTCAGTGCCAGTGAATACATCTGCATCGCAATCCTGCCTCTGTGGCTCAAGGAACACTGCCGAGGATGGGTGGCAAGAGAGTAAAAAAAAAGGACCCAGGCAGTGTGTGATGAAATAGTAGAGATGGCTGGACAGACAAGACTGGAACAGCGGCAACATCCACGGGCATGTTAATGTAAAAGGGGGGACGCTTCATGAGCTACCAACACCAGAAAAAGCACAGGTAGCTGTAGCTATAATGACTGCTCGGAGAAGGACAATTAGCTTCTCCCAGGGATGAGTCCCCTTCTTGCTTGTGCAATGCAGAGTGGTCAGCCTTGAAATTATATACACACAAACAACAAAAATAGACTAGCTATATTTATGCATGCATACACATACATATATACATACATGCATACATACATGTAAGAATAATATAATCAAAGAAAGAGAGGCTATCAACTTGAGAGCTGGGAGAACATAGGAGGGATGTGAGGGAAGAAAAGGAGAGAGAAAGTGATGTAAATATGCTTCGATTAAAAATGTATTTCAAAAATGGAAAGAGCTTTCTGGTCATTTGTCTCTGAGCGCAGTGGTGGAGTATGCTAATAAGATTATAAATTTTGTCACTTCAAATAAAGTGGAATCAGTTAACCATCATCACACAAGAAAATGTTTTTTATTTATGGTGGAAAAGCAGAAAAGTTTATGATACTGATGCCGGTTGCAACCTATAGCATCTTAGATGGGTTTGTATTGGTACATAGATTGAAGAGCAAAGAGAGACCTTACAGATAAGCTAACAGGCAGTTATGGATGGGCAAATGGATGACAAACAATTAGGTGAATTGATGGTTGGATGGAGAGATGGATATGTTAGTAGATGATGGATGGGTGGGTGAATACATGAGTAGATGGATAGATTGGTGAGTAGGTGAATGAATGGATATGATGGGTAGGTGGGTGGAAAGATTGAAAGCTGAATAGATGGATGAATGGATAGATGATAGATAGATGATAGATAGAGAGAGAGATGATAGCTAGATAGATGATAGATAGATAATAGATAGATAGATGATAGATAGAGAGAGAGATGATAGATAGATGATAGATAGATAGATAATAGATAGATAGATAGATAGATAGATAGATAGATAGATAGATAGATAGAGACAAAGAGACAAATGATCGGTAGTTTGATATTAGAATGGGTGGGTCGATTGATGGTTGGGTAGATAATAGGTAATGATTGGTGATAGATAGATAGATAGATAGAGATAGATAGATAGATAGATAGATAGATAGATAAGACAAATGATCTGAAGTTTGATATTAGAATGGGTGGGTAGAAGGATGGTTGGGTAGATAATAGGTAATGATTGATGATAGATAGATGGATAGATAGATAGACAGACAGACATACAGATAGTAGATGGATGAAAGAGTGGGTAGGTGGATGGCTAGATATGAATAGGTAATGAGTGATAAATAGGTGAATGATGGATAGATGGTTGGACGGACAGACACAGACAGGTAACACATAGGATATAGAATGCAGGGAGATGTCTGTGCTGTGCTACACTGTCCAGGAAAGCTGGAGGGTGAAAACCAAGCCTATGGTGGTCTCAGCTCAGACCTTTGCACTCTCATCCAGGTCACATGGGCTCTGTACAAGTTCTCTACCGAGATGCTCATGTACTGCCTGGGACTTCCTGCCTTTTTCCTATTGCAAGTGCTCTCCTACAGGCTTCTTTCCAGGGGGAAACTGAGGCCCACATGCCTTCCCAGTGTTTTCTGAACTCTCACGCACGAAACAGATGCCTTCCTCAGTGTGTGAAACTGAGGTAGCTTCATAGGGTGCCTGCGTTCAAACGGAAGCTCTGAATCCTTGAGGAGAAACCATCACCTCCTCCTGCAAATGTGGAAAGAGGCTGGGATCCAGCACTTTGGCAAGCCCTAGCAATCCTCCTGCCTCAATCCCCTACTGTACTGGAGTTATAGGCACAATGTGACCACATCCAGCTTCTTACATGGGTTCTGGGGATTTGAACTTTGGTCTGCATGCTTACACAGCAAGTGCCCTTATCTGCAGAGCGACCTCCCCAATCTCTATCTATTTCTTTTTTTCCTAGATTTTTCTGGATCAAATATTTAATCTCACATTCAGGAGAAACATAATCTTCTCCACTCAAAGTGGTCAGAGCCATGTGGGAAGATGGAAAATAGGGTGAGAGAAGCTGTGTCTGCAAAAGATGTGGTTAGCCCAAGGCGTAGGTTAGCCCAAGGCGTAGGTTAGCCCAAGGGGTAGGGCCGCCATGCATAGGCTGGAATCTCTATTCTTTGGGAATATTTTGATCTTGGAGAACACACTAAGCTTCACCAGTCACGCAGAGTGCTGTGTCCTGAACTCCATCACAGCCTTACCTGCCTTTCATAGCACCTCAGACAATTTATGACTCGCCATGGATATGTACAAAGATATAAAATTAAACAAAACTGCTCTTTTCTTCAGAACATCTGTCTCCCGTATGTGGCAGTTATTGGGCAATTTCCTGAGGAATTTATTATTAAACCAGGGGGAATAAAAGAAGTCTCGGGATAGCTATGGAAATCCCACTGTGTAAGGCATGGTTGAGAGAATGCGCCCCCAGTGTTGGAATGCTACAGAGACTTGTGAGGAAGGTTTCCTCACCTTCCAGAAGTAACTCAAATTCATCCTTTGCCTTGGCTTTTCAGAATGGGAGACCAGGTTAAAGATGAGGCAGTCGAAGTGGCCATGAGCCCCAAGCCCCCGTCCAAGAGGCTTGAAACACTGGGATGTCTACTTCTTTCAGAAACTATCAGCTAAGTTGATATTTTCTCCAAGATCCCATAAGAAGTGCCAAGTCAAAAGATGGGTTCTGTAAGGGGCTGCTCAGTGACTTTAGGACTGTTTTTATTTGACAGGAATATCAAGGTCTTTGGAAGAACAGAGTGCAAGGCAGCTTTGCTCTCAACTGTTCCTCCCTGCCTCCCTCTTTCTTTCCCTCTCTCCCGCCTTCTCTCCCTTCCTTCCTTCCTTCCTTCCTTCCTTCCTTCCTTCCTTCCTTCCTTCCTTCTTCCCCTCCCTCCCTTTCTTCTTCCCTCCCTCCCTCCCATCTTTTCTTGTTTTCTTTTTCCCTTGCTTGCTTCCTTCTTTACCCTCCCTTGTTCTCTTCCCACGTTTCCTCCCAGTTTTTCTTATTTTCACTCTCATTTAGCTTTTTTATTTGTTTCTGTCATTCAATAGCAATTAACTATAAAAGAATTTTACTGGTTAATGTACATATCTTTTGATTTTTTTTTTTAAATTTAGCAGAGACAAGGATAATAAACTCGAAAAGGCTAAGATTGGTCGTATTGATCTTAACATGCTGTAGAATCCTGGGTCCCCACATCTCTGCATTACTAATGTCACATGGGCCTTGTATGGCTGCTATTGTGACTTATATTTTAATAAAGTCAGTGAAAGAAGAGATCAGTTGCTTCACCCCCGTGTCGATGAGGGTCAAAGGTTTACTGAGGCAGACCCTCTGATAAAGGAGGATGGCATGCCCGCTGTCCCTCCTCTGTCTGATTAAGCTGCATAGAGGGTCCCAGGATGGCATGCTCGCTGTTGCCCCTTCACAGGTGCTGAGTCAGGCTGGGTCTCTGATGCCCACTTTGTCAATGCAGCTGAATGGAGGTTACCCCAGGATTTATACTCCCCCCCGCCCCCTCCCCACCCCCCAGAGGAACATAGGTAACCCTTTTGTTCCTAAATAATAAGAGGCCTGGCTGAGACCACCTCTTTAAACCTTGTTGGAAGACAACGCCCTGGAGCCAGGCTTTGCTTCCAGTTCGCTATGGATTCTAAGAGAATTTATTTACAGGCTCCACCACCCACTCCAAGTGCAACTTCTTGGGACAAGGAAATACTGCAGCCCCTTAGGGACCTCCTAAAGGTCTGAGAAAATAAGCTGCGTTGTTTTTTTTGTTGTTGTTGTTGTTTTTTGTGCCAGCACAATGAAAGACAAAATAAAAACCCCTTCCCTTCACGTGCGTAGAAAGCCTCAGAGTTATTTGTCCCGAGGTGTCTGCTCTGGAAAACCTGCCAGCCGCAGGGAATTTCAGCTCTTTGAAGGTTTCATTACCGCAAGTTGAATAACCCATCATATAAAGACCGAGCGGACAGGTTGGAAAAGTTGCAGCGTATAAACTTTTACTGAACTGAGTTCCTTCATTAAAGGGCCGCAGCACCTTGGAACTGCGGGGCGAGCGTCTGCGTAGTAATAAGCTTCATGCGGCTTATGATGTTTCTATTTGATGTTTAACGGTTCTTGGAATGGCCCCGCATATCTAAGAGTCTGGCAGAGGTGGGGAACTCTTGAGTTTACAGCAACATAGCTGAGGGCTGCACTGGCCTGCCCAGCTTTCTTGAGTTCTGCCGCTCGGAGGAGGAGCCCTGGGCCCTTTGCAAACAGCTGGGAGGAATCTTGTTCAGCTTTGCAGGCGCCAGGTCTGCTCTCACAGACGACTGGGGTGCTGGTGAGAACAGCCTCTGCTTGTGGCTGTCCCTCCCCTTGGGGATAGGGCAAAAGTGGAAGAGGGCAAAGGAGCAGGAGCTCCAACCCAGAAGCAGGCCCAGTGGCAGGAAACACAGGCCACTCTCCAGTGCCGGTCTTGACAGCCGCGTTCTCGAAGGAAGCTGGAGGGAGGTGCTCTCGGCGGTCAGAGTCACGGCAGAGCCTATGGGCTCTCCCCGTCTAGACAGAATGGTACTGTCCCAGACGGAAAGGTCTCCCAGGCCAGACAGTCCAGAAGCACCACCCTGCCGAGGGGCCTCTGAGGCCGAGAGGGAGGAAAACAAGAGAGCAAAAGCAGTGTTCTTGCTGGGAGGGTAATGAGCAACGCAAGCTAGCTCCACAGCCTGTGTGTGTCTGCGCGTGCATGTGCACGCGTGTGTGCATGTCTGTGAGTGCATGTGTGTGTACATGTGTGAGTGCATGCTTACATGCGTGTGTATGTATATATGTGTATGTGTGTATATGCTGTGTACATTGTGTATGTGTGTGTGTGTGGCTTGCAATTCTCTACACACGTGACCCATGAGCTCAGTGTAACAGTCTTCCACCTGTTTTCAAGGCCACTGGAGAAAGTAAACCATTCTGTAACTGGATTTGGTCTCACGCAAGACAAAGAAACCCCCCTTTCATAGTTTGTTTCACATGCCGGATTTCTAATGCAGAACCCCCAAACTCAGAATCCAAACAGTGATGAGGTCAACTGAGTTGCCTCAGATTGCGCATTTAAAAGGGTGTGTAGGGATGAATGGCAGTGGGGAGGCTGCGTATTTTCAAATCATGGACTCAGCAAGCACCGACGTTTTAAAATGACGCACGGCCTCCTTTGAAAGCACAAGCCCTTTGCAGCTTTTCTGTGCTGAGGGCCGGGCTCTGCCGTCCCCTCCAAAGGGAGTGCTCCTTGTATGCTTCGTGTAGCTATTGGCTTTTTTCCGTTTTATGCATACATCAGCTTGATGGTGTTAGCATAAATTTGAATGCATTTAATTTCTGTAAATCTTGGTTTGCAAAGAGCACAGGGGAAACTAAGTTGGTCCCTTTCCTGGTGATGTGCTGCAAAGTACAAGGCATCGTGTACCTGCCTCAGACAATGTGTGTCTTGTGTTAGCTTATACATAGAACAAAAAGGTATTGGTGTATCTCAGTGTTTGCTTTGATCAATGCCTGGGCCCTCTGCTAGTAGACCCAGGCAATTAATTGTCTTTGTCTAAAGTTGACACAGATTTGAGACACATAGTCTGTGCTGGGCTCATGGGGGTTAGCCAGAGACCTGAAGACAATACTTACTGCTCTGTACAAAACAGTGCAGAACATGAATGCTGAATGTGATGTTTCCTCCACGGCTATTTCAAGACGCCTTTTAAACTGTGACTAGGTCTTGGGAAAGATGCTGCATGCCGATGTGGAGAATGCCGTCAGGCTTGAATGGGTTCTACAGCAGGCAGAGAGGTGTGTGTGATGGCAGAGTCATGGGGTGCCTTCCTGCTGCACCGGGCTCTGTGTTCTACAAAGAATATCCATCTCGCCGTTCCAGAATAACATCCCCCTCTCTCCCAGGATCCTTATGTCCATGAGGAATGCATCCGAGACAAATGTGGTGACATAGTAGTGTATGTATAAAAAAAGTGGTCCCTGTTCTCAGTCCCTGTTCTGCCTTGGTCTTTATAGAATCAAGTTAGAAAAGGATAGAGGCTTTGCTACATGCTGCATGTGGAACGCGAGGCTGCCCAGAATGGCCAACACTCTATTTTAGTCTGTGTTTTGTTGATCTCAGCACTTAATGTTATTCCTGACATATAATCTAAGATTGCTATTGAAAATAAAATCTGGATAGGTCTCTAGAAACAGGACAGACAAGGCAATTAGGTAACAAACAGTGTCAGCCAGCCTCTACACAATAGGCACTCGGCACAAACTGCAAGACGCAGCTGTTGCTCCAGAAAATATGGATTTAGAACAGATAAACCTCACTGCTAATAGAAATGAGATGCTGCTGTCTTTGAGCTTTGGTCTATAAGAATTTAAAGTAATATTATATAGTGTTTAGTAACTTAAGGAAAATTATTTTGAAGTCAATAGAAGCATACCTATTATGAATTAATTTCTGTCAGAGAAAGAACTATTTTCTATGCTCTACGGGAATATTCATTATTTCTCTGCCCTCAGCATCAAACTCATAAATGAATCTTTTCTCAAAAACTAAAAGCCCACATAAAATAGAAAAGTCAACTACCACCAAAGTACAATGTAATCATTTCTCAAGCTGCCCTTTGCCAGGTAGCGCTAAGGTTAAAATCATGCATACTTGAGTTGGCTATGGAAATGGTGGGTGGCTGTTTTGGCAAGCTGGGGTTCTAGGGAAAATGTTTTTTGCTATGCATGAGGTTTTCTGCTTTCAGGTATTAGCAGCAGCAATATACTGTGTAAGTTTTAAAGCCACAAAAATACTTTTTTTTTATCAGTTGATAAAAGAAGACTGTGGAGAGGCTGGAGAGATGGTAGCCCCCTCCATGTTACTGAGCTCTGTTACACATGCGTGGGGGTCCTTTGCAAATTCTTCCCAGGGCCCCACATTCCCTATGGAGCCTCTGGGTATGCCTTCTGGGCGTTGCACATTGCACCTGCTCTCTAGCAAACAGCTGCTAAGCCTAAGCCACTGCTCACCTTATTGCTACCACTGTCTGTAGCCAGTTCAGTCTATCTCACAGAATATCCCAGCCTCCGTTGGGAATCCCATAGGTATTTGATAGAGACGCCTTCCCCTCCCCAGGCTGAATCCAGCTGCATGTTTACACCTTGTAGTATTGAGGAGGAGCGGGCCTGCTTTTGGTCCCTGCTGCCTGGCTCCAGGCTGCCTGGCTAGCTTAAACCCCAAAATAACCACATGGAAATCGTATTACTTAAATTACTGCTTGGCCCATTATATCTAGCCTCTTCTTGGCCAACTCTCACTCTTGATCTAACCCATTTCTATTAATCTGTGTTCACCACGAGGTTGTGGCTTACCAGGAAAGCTTCTAACCAGCATTAGTCTTGGGCAGGAGAACCATGGCATCTGCTACACTGCCTTCTTCCCAGCATTCTGTTCTGTCTACTATATACCTCTCTCTATCTAGAAAATCTAACTAACATGACTACAAGCTTGACTATCATCGATGATTATCCATTAACAACCTATATTTCCTAATTATACATTACATTTTTAAATGAACTACACAATCACAATACCTTAATCAAGATCAGATATACATATACATATAACAAAATTGATCTTAAATTTATATCAACAAAGCAAAATCCATACCAATGCAAATTATTCATATCTATATCAATACCTTCCTTTCTGCCCTGAAGTCACATTGGGTTTTTCATTCAATGCAGAATTTCAGTAGAAAATTCACGGCTTACCCTGATGCTGCCTCCCTCTTCCATGGGTTCCCCAGTCATAGGGTCCCTAGCAAAGATCATCTTCTTCCTCTCATCAGCCCTCCTTCTTTATCTCCTTTTCCAGGTGGCCAATCTGGTTTTCATTTGAATGCCCGTGTCTAATGACATCTTTCTCTGTTTTGAACCTTTCACTGGCTTCATATATTGCCCCGAGATAAATTGGAACTTGATAGTTCTGCCAGCAAAGTTCATGGTCCTCTTCTGAGCTGTTAGTGAGACCCACTTTTCCAACACTCCCTGGTGTTGAACATGCAGTCCTTCCTTCCCAGAATATTTCCACTCTGTGATCTGTGAGACCAAGCTCCTATCTCTTATCCAATGGTAGATTTACCTCCATCTACCCCAAGAAGACTCTTGAATATGAAACTAAGTTAGGATCCTCTTCAGAATCAATATATACACTGCCTAAGGGAGCTGTGTTCCCAGCAACATGTCAATGCAGGCAATGCTGTCACTGTGAAACCATTGTGTGCATGGAGAAATGGGTCATAGCCACTGTAGGAAAAGGATAGTCACTCGGTTTCCACTTCCGGACTGCTCATCACTTTCTGTTTTGTTTCAGGATAACCATGGGATATGAGTTATCACTGGTGAGAACACTGTCAGGGGAGTCTGAAGGCTTAGGAGCCATTGCAGGATTTCACCGAGCTCAAGAAGATGGAGCATAATCACCAGGCAGCAGAACCCGAACCCTCGGAACAGGAGACAAGACAGTGCCCATGTCCTGGGACTGACTGATTTTCATGAGAGGTCATTTTTATAAGTAGAAGTTCACTCTAAAATAATGATAAAAACTGTAGGGCAGGAAGCATATAAACCAGAAGAGCCACTCACCACCATTACCACCTAACCCTAACCCTTTAGTAAGGTGTTACTGAGCCCGAACATCTTCCTCAGGGGAGGGGCAAGAAGGCATATGCCAGCGTCTCAGACATTGGGAGTCAGGAAGAAGGCATACTGCAGACTTGTTTATTGAACAACAGGGGAAAAATTTTTATAGACCATCCCAGCACCTTGGCATTCTGATCCGTTGATATCGTGTGGTTGCCCCTCATTGGCTAGGCACCATCAGGACCTCTGACAGTGCTTGTTGTTAGGCTCTCAGGCAGCATCACATGGTTGCCCCTCATTGGCTAGGCATGATTGAGACTTCTGACAGCACCAGGCAGACTCCAGGTTGGCTCCCCTTGGCCTCATAGGCTTTAACTTCCTATATACCCACCCTTTTTCATTTATTACATGGGCGCTCAAAGGGAGCCAGAGTTCTTTGCTCAGGCCTTGTTAACCCCGCCTCAGGAGGACTCAGCAACTGGGCTGTGCCTCTCTTAGACTGCCCTACCAAACAAGCTCTTATCTGTCATTGACTCCCAGTTCTCATTCCTGGAGAACTGCCAGGGTGGGGGGGGGGGGACTAGGCAGTAGCCTTTTGAATTACAAATAACCTCCTCTGAAAGGATGCCTAAGGGATATTAACACCTGAAGCGTTGCCTTCCTTCAGCTGATGTTGGGTGTGCCGTAGGAGACATTTAAAGAGAATAAGGATTAACAATACCACCCCACCAATTAGTGCCTATGCGAACTTTCAGGAGGGATCAAATAGCCTTTTTATATTATGGTTGTGCACTGCATGGGATTGACAAAGCACCCGTGTGGCCCCAAATGTGTGAGTGACATACTTACCACACTATGGCATCACAAGGACCATACTGGTTCCAGGATGCAGGAAGCCTTCAGATCCGTTTTTCATCTCAGGGACCCCAGTGTCATGCGTGTGGGCTGTCAATGACTTATCGTCACGTGGCTTGGGCTTTCTTCCCAAGCCCTTGCAGGATCCCCAAGTCCTGTGCCTTGCTGGGTGCCTTTCAGTATGTGTCTCTTGGGAGAATTAGTAGATGCTGTGACCATGGGGAGCAGATTTGGATCATTTGAGGAACTAAAATGGTTCATCATTTTGACTTCAGGATATGTCTTGCCTCTGCCTGTGCTGTGTTTGCCACCCTGTGCTGTGTGGAAAGGGATCAATACCCTGCAGGTGATGGGAAATATGATGAAATGAGTATGTGTGGAGTTCCCGAGCAGTGACGCCTCCAGACTCAAGCCCCAATATAGCCTTTACCGACCCTGTGACATTGTTCTGAACGTTGTGAGCCTCTCAGACAAACACATACCTGAGAAAGTGGGAGATGGATTAGTAGGTAAAGCTCTTGGGAGACAAGCTCATAAGAGGTCCCAAGTCGCCAGGCGGTAGTGGTGCACACCTTTAATCCCAGCACTCAGGAGGCAGAGGCAGGCAGATCTCTGTGAGTTCCAGGCCAGCCTGGTCTACAAGAGCTAGTTCCAGGATAGGCTCCAAAGCCACAGGGAAACCCTGTCTTGAAAAACTAAAACAAACAAACAAAACAAAACAAAACAAAAAAAGAGGTCCCAAGTCTGGTCTCTGGAACCCATATTAAATAAAAGAAAACACCAAACAAAGTGGGTGTGGTGGTGTGTGCCTATAACCCCCAGTGCTGGCGAGACAAACACAAGTAGATGGCTGGAGCTTGGGGACAACCAGCCCAAGTAGGCAAGCTCCAGCTAGGTGCGTACGAGAGACCTCATCTCGGTAAAACTAGGTGGAGAGCAACTGAGGAAGATGATCAAGTCTGACTTCTGAGCTCTGCACACATGTGTACACATACCCCCATCCCCAAGTCTCATCTGGGACCTCTTTCTTTCCAACGGCAGTGTAGGCAGTGGCCCCTGGATGGGGCGAGGAGAGCTTCCCCTGCGTCGCTTTCCTGGGCAACTGCTCTCAGCTCTAAGATCTGTCCTTTCCAACCGACCAAAGCGCTTTGTCTGTAAGGATTTCCTGGGTGTCGTTGGATGTTTGTCTCCACACAGCTAAGTTTCTCGTGACTTGTCTAAGTCGGGCATCATTTCAGGCTGCTCTAGTACACACTGTATTTTTCTTTACTTCTCATTATGTGGTGCTCTAAAACACATTTGGAAAATAAGTCAATATTCAGAAGCAGCGACTAGAAATATCGAACCAGTGCCTCTCCCTTAAAATCCAGATGCTCACCAACACAAAGTCGTCTTCTTGTAATTTAACATTTCTTTTCCTTTGAGGCGTATCTGCTGTACGTTTAATTACCAATAATTGCCCACCAGGTGGAATGATACAAGAAGTAAATATCAATAATTAGTAATTGTGTAAGACAGCTCATTTTTTTTCCTTTTGGAGTGATTTATTTCTACCTTCGCTCTCGAGCTCAGCCCTTGAAATATGAGATAATGGATTTTTATTGATTTCTCAGCTGAACATTGAAGACGTACAAAATACATTTCCATAACTTTGGTAGCCATGAGCTTGAGGACGTATTGATTGGAGAGATTGATACATTTGTTTGTTTGTTTAGAATATGATCCTTATGAACGGAAAGGATGCTGGCCAGCAGATGGATACGGCATAGTGTGCTGGGAAAGGAAGCATGTTCATGCAGTTCTGTCTGGAGGGGTTCAGAGCCCCCTGCAGGCCCATGCGGGCCAGCTCAAGGGTGCACTCAGCCTGTCCATCTTAAGTGAGTGTGCACGCCGGAGCCCCATGTTTACTGTGTGTGTGTGTGCGTGCATGTGTGTGTGTGCGTGCATGTGTGTGTGTGTGTGTGTGTGTGTGTGTGCGTGCGCAAGGAGGGCTTAGAAGAGTGCAAGATCACACTTTGGTTTTCTCAGCAGTTAGCCGAGTGGCTTTGTGGTCAGGGCCTCTTTCAGGGAAATTATTCTTCCCTGTGAGCTGCCAAAAGCAAGCTCCTCAGAGGCTCCTCATTCAATAAGGAATTCTCTTCTCTGGCAGAGATGAGAGGGGTCTGCAGAGTTCATTCAGATGCAAATGGTATTAGCGAGAAATGAAGTGTTAATTTATTTATCCGAGCGTCCCCTCAGCCGAGATAAAATAGCTGGACCACAGCGGCCATCTTAGAAAGTGAAGCAGTTGGAAGCAGCCGCTCGGGTCAGCTCTCTGTCTATTGATCCAGAGGACTGCAGGCAGGAACCTGACAGCTCCCAGCCAGTGTGGCTGCTCTGGCCAGTCCTGGTGGAATCAGATGGCATTTAAATCAGGCCCTCGTGGCTGGTCATGCCCTGTTCCTCATGGTGCCCTCACAGTGGAAAGGCCCAGATGCACAAGAAGGAGGATGGTATTCCTGCCTCTCTTATTCATTCTGTGTGACATATTAGAAAACCACATATAAAAAGAGAATCTAGAGATAGAGCCTCACAAGGCTGTGGCTGTCTGTATACTTGGCACAAGCATGTGGAAGTATGGAAGGGTAGATAATGCCTGTCTCGCTTATATGGGAGGATGGGAGCAAGTCCTGGAAATTAATACAAAGAATCCAATAGACAGAATCAAAAACACTATGCATCAAGTGGTAAAGGTCCATCCACATGGTCTCTAAACATAAGGAAGGCTGAGCAACTTCATCAGCCCAGCGAACTGTTGGTGGTGTGCACATTTGGTACCCGCTCCTGGTATGTGTGTTTGGTACCCATCCCTTCTGTGCTTCAGGGTGAAATCTTTCAGAAAGCAGGTGGTCTCTTTCTTAATACTGGATTTCTGTCTGCGATCGGCTATGTTCCTAAAGCAAACCTTTCTATTTTAATGTACAAAGTATTGAAGGACATGCTCCTGGGTGGCTTCTGTTGTAGACCACAGCCTCATCCTGATTTTGTAAGATGCAAGTTGAAGCTAGCTGTATAATTCTCCACCTGAACAACTTGCAGCCTGATTAGGGTCTGAACACAAGAATCCAGAAACGTTCGTAGCAACTGGTTCAAAGAAAGACCTTGCAGCAGTGTGGGGATCAGAGTCATCCCATTCCCCTCCCCCAGGAGCAGGAGCATTTGTAGAAATGAAGAAATAACCGACTCTTGAATTTTAAATTATAACCAGATTTCTTTTCTGCTACTGAAATTATACTTTCAAAGATTCTCAATGCTTCTAAGAATAATTCATTAATAGAAGAAAAGGAAAGCTTACGAACCCAAAATAGAAGGTCGTTATCTGGTGTTTTCATGGGAGAAAGTAGCATGAATATTGTCAAAGAGAGTGTGTTTAAGAGCAAAGTTGTATTTAAAAATTAACCACTGATCTTTCTTAATTGTATCATTTGTCCCATCAAGGGCGTCCTTTGTCTCCACAACTGGAGGAGTCAGCCTTCCAGTGTCACCTGACTCCAGGCTTCTCTGCAGGCCCTGAGCAGGGCCAAGACTCAGTGCGATCAGAGGCCGCCCGTAAGGGGTTCGGGGCGGAAGTGGGAGCACAGGCAGCCCTTGCCCGTGAAGCCTGTCAGCTGCGGTTCTGGTGCGGATGGATTCATTCATCCGGCTCCATCCAGGCTCTTTGCAGATGCTCTCTGTGCCAAGCCATTCTCTGGCCATCTTCCATCACACTCCAGGCAGCTGTGGCTCTTGTGTCCCAGGACATGCGGAACTGCAGTCCACGACCGCTTATCACCAGAGAGGAAACTGAGGCAGAGACTCCAGGAGACTGGCTTGGTGATGACGTCAGAATCATTTTCCTGTGCCACCATCTGCTTCCTGTGGACTCAGCAGAGAGGGCAATGAGTGTCCAAGAAGGGGAGAAGCCTGCTTGAGTCAGGAGAAGCAGAAAACACCTTCCCAGAACATACGTGTTAATTTTTGGAGGCGGAGTTTCTCTATGTACCATTTGGCTTGCCCAGAGCGCACTATGTAGATTCCGCTGGTCTTGAACTCTGAGATGCTTTCCAGGTGCTGGGTTTAAAGGCCTGAGGAACCCATTTTTCATAGAGAATTAGGAAGCCAGTCTGAAAACATCAGACATATCCCCCTCATATTCATTTTTCCAGAGTGATGTGGAACAGCCTGAGAGCCATCAGGATCTAGCCTAGCATAATAACAAAGTATGTTTGGAAACATGAAATATCATCTCAGAGGAATATTTCCAGGAAATCCAGCTCGTAGCTAATGCCGGGACATTACAATAGTTCCCCAGCATTCTGTTGCTGGCTCTAAGGCTGCAGGGAGACCCAGAGGATTTTGCTCAATGAAAACTGTCTGAAACTGCATTAAATCTCTCCAGTCCTTGTCTCCTTGCGTTCCCCCGACTCACACGGAGCATCATGAAGCAATCTGCCAACTCTGTCCCACATCTGCCATGTTCTTCTGCAACCAGGAACACAGCCAATGCCACTGCCCGTCCTTGGCTTTCAGCATTCAGTTGTGGAGGTCATGTGAAATCATACATCGTGTTGTTGATTTCATGCATACACAACACATTGCATTCATCACATCCCAATGCGTTTACCCTCTTATACCCTCCCCATTTCTACTTCTGGGTCTTTCTTAGTGTACAGCTCTCAGGCAGGGGATCTCATTTTCTTTAAGGGAGGAGGGCACTGTACCAAGAGTCCAGATGATCCTGCTGATTGCAAAGTCTCAGGGGAGCTGCGTGGACTTACTACCCAGGGTCCCTCACCCAAGTACATCATTGCTGCATCTGACACCCCGGAATCCAGATCAGGGGAATGTCACGTGTTTATCGTTTCTCGTTCCTTCCCTGGAAGTGCACTGAAGACACCTGTACAAGCAGAATGGACCCTTATGGGTTCAGTAAAGATTTTAAAACACCTGCTGGCCTGTAACAGGACTGGTCACTCTCACCCTGAGTCAACTCTGTGCCTGATTTTCATGCAGGACTGCTGCACAAAAGTGAGCCTGTGTAAGCTGCGCCAAAGTGAGCCAGCGTGAGTGGCAGGGAACTGCAGAGCATCACAGGAAGGGGACTGGAGAAAATAGAGGACGAATGTAAAGAATTGTGTCACCTGGGGTGAAAGGGATGAAGATCCCTTTAGCCAGAGTTTCTCCACAGCATCTAAAAGGTCTTTTTGATGATGTATTGGGTGTACAGGTCTGCCTGTACTGTATTGCCTGTCTACCACAGACGGTTCACGAGTTGGGTAAGGAGCTGGAGATTCACACACACACACACACACACACACACACACACACACACACACACACACACACACACGGGTCATCTTTGAAACAAGAATGCCAATCTTACTGTGTTCCAGGGCACCTTATTTAGGGCTCTGGCCATGCTCTAGCTCTAGGGATTTTTCAGCTGCAAGCCCACCAGAAACCACTCCCCTGCCATGAGGAATTCATTAGGGTCCTGTACTCAGAGCAGCTGCAAGCGTAAGAAAACAAGTTGTTTACTCCGGCAGGCAAGGGGTCCTAGAAAATTCAGGGTCTGAGGGTCTGCAGTCCCCAACAATTGGAAATGCATGGAGCTGCTGCAGGTTGAGAGCATGGAAGAGCTTGTGAGGAACATTTTGATTGGGTACAGAGTGCAGTTCAGGAAGTAGGACATCTGAAGACGGGGTGAAAACACGTGTGAGGATGATACGGAGGAAAAGTGATTATGGGAGGAGTCAGAGTGGGAGGGGACCAGAAGGAATTTTGTCTGGCCCCTGTCTCTAGGTCCCATTTTAAAAGCAGTTAGGATTTGTCTGTCCAGGAGCAGCATTGTTCAGGGTGGGCACAGATCCCATCCTTAGCAGCGTCACATTGAGTCTCCTTTACCTGTGCGTACTGCAGCAGCCATGGGGTCCAGCCACTCCCGAGGATGCTAAGTGGAGCTGCGCTGGTGAGACAGAGAGGGTAACAGATGCAAAGAGGGCTCAGCCCAGATGCCTTAGTTCTGAGTCCCCAGACCCATGGTCAGAGTGGCAAGAAGAGGGATGAGTTAGAGGTCATCTGCACTGCATTCACGGGTTTGAGGGTGTTGCTCTCTCTGTAGCCACTTCAAGACTGGCAGAAAGGCAGCAAGAGGAGCAACGGTCAGAGTTCCTCAGAACAGGGCCATCCTAGGGACCGTGATAATACTTAACAGTTGGCAAAAGATTCAGAACTTGAGTCAGGATGTGGGGAGCATGAAGTGACAAAGTTACCCGAGGAAACTTTTCCATCAAGATTAACAAGAGTTAAATGCAATTGTATAATAGGCTGGGCCATGAGCAGAGTCCTGCAGGGTAGGGGAACTGTAAGCAGCTGTTTGTTACATCAGACTCCTGCGTAAGGACAAACACCTGGAAGTTTTGTAAAAGAAGCCGGTTACAGTCAGCATCCGAGGAATAAATCCAAACAGAAGGGGGTCTAAGCGATATTCCTTTACATAGGATGAACTCTGCATATTTGTCTTAAATAGTAATAATACCAGCTATTAGTTAATAAAAAATGGTGTCTTAAGTGAAACACAATTTTTTGTTAGAAACAATTTGATAAGATACAACTTTAAAAATTGAAACTATTTTCACTGAACTAACAAAGAAGGCTGAAGCCAGCTCTTTGCTCCTTCTGCCGGTGCACAGGTCTCTAGGCCACCACATCCTGACAGCACCAAGCATATTTCTTATCATCATGTTATTTAAAAAGAGACTGGTTATTTAGTGGGTGTATTGTAAAGCAAGATAACCAAATTAAATGAGCTGTAAACTTTTGGAATTTCTTAGAAAACATCCACAAGTGTCACTGCCAAAGCCTGCGTACTCCATGTGGGCGTCAAGGTGAGCGTGGCGCTGGCTCCAGAGCTCCCTGTCTAATCTAATAGGGACCACAGGTGAGCCCAGGTTGAAGAGAATCTCCTTCATCTAAGTCCTGAAGAATCTGAAGGCTTAGGATAATAGAAAAGAATCATTAATAGAATCACGTTGACTCTACAGATACAAACCCAACTGTCAATGACACCGCTCAGATATTCTGAATTAACTTCCCAAAGCTGTGAGTTTGATGACAGAGTATCTGGCCCCTTCTTTTAATGAGGGAACATGGGTGGTTAGGGTATTGACCTGAAATTAGCTTTTGCTAAGAGGAAGAATTGAGTGCCAGGCAGTGGAAAGGGTGTGACTGATTGAACTAGCATGCGGGTGCTGTATGGGCAATAATAGGCCTAGGTACAAGATTCCTCTGTTTACAGCATCCTTATATGTCAGTTTGGGAGATTTTGAGGGCAGAGTTGAAAGGTGCCTCCCTAAAGCACCCCGGGAATGTCATCACAACACGCTGATGAGCTGGACAAAAGAGTGCAGCGTAGACCATGAATGGAATCCTCCCAGCTGGCTGAGGCCCCTCTGAGGACAGTGGGGCCACTGAGCATGACAGACAAGTGGCAAAGACAGACAGAAAGTTGGATTCTTGGTTCCTTCATATGGAGGGCAGATCTAGAGCAAATAAACACTAGTCTTTGGTTTGCAGTGAGCGTTTAAAGTCCCTGGACAAAAAATGAGTTGCCTACAAGTTATAGTGAAGGACTCCTACCAAGGTTCAGTGTTTGGAGGTTGATGTGGGGAGAATGTGAACACCATCAGGCTGGGTTTTGGGGGTAATGTGACCAGGGGAATGTCATGTCCAGGATGGCCAGAAAGTGTCAAGGAAGGTGAGGTAGCTGGGTCCTGCAGGCGCTGTCCCAGTGACTTCTGCAGAGGAACATCTCCTAGGGCTGAGGGGTCAGAAGCTGTATGCAGGAGCTGGGACCAGGCAAAGGCAGGGAAGCGGGAAACAAGTCCAGAGCCCACCTGGATGTTTTTATTCTCTTTATGAGGGCAAAGGGGCAGGCTGTTTTTTAGGTGAAATAAAGACTAAAAAATAAATTAATAAAGCCCAAACATAAGAGAACATGGTGTAGGCAGGTAGAGGTGATGGGGTGGGTGCTGATGGAGAAGAGGAGCCATGACTTCTGGAAAGAGAGGTGGTGGAGACACCAGAGAGACGTGGTAGCTTGGCCATCACTATAATTCCTCTTTGAAGATCAAGGTTGAGGAGTCATAGAGGAGACCTGACCAGCCATTGTGTGGGTGAGCAGGTGACGGAGAAGGTAAGAGAAGATGAAGCTGAATGATACCATGTTTAGGGGGTTGAGGCTGCCCAGTCCATGGGAACATTTTATCAGACCGAGGACAGCACACATTAAGGTGACTTTTGCCTGAATTTTGGGGCAAGTTGGACAAGATGCCCTGTGTTGACATCATCAGGATGGAGCTGGCTGATGCTTTGTCCTGGTACTAGCATGCTTACCCAACATGCTCTGCAGCTCAGGGTACCAACCCCCCCAGTGAACACACCACTTTCATGACTCGCTTTCTGCCCCTATTCCTCTTCTCCGCTTTACCACTTGCACATAATCATTTTCATGGCTCAATACGTATGTCTAGTTTTAAATTATTTTATCAATTATGTTTTTTGTTTGTTTGTGTCGGGGTACATGTACACTGAAGTGCATGTATGGAAGTCAGAGGGCAACTTGTAGGGGTTCATTACCTCCTGCAACCCTACGGGTCCCAGAGATTGAACTCAGGTCATCAGGCTTGGGGGCAAACACCTTTACCTGCTGAGCCATCTTGCAGGCACGTGGAGTATGACTATCTTATTTTTTTGTAAGGGAAATAAAGCAATCTTTGTCCCTCCAGCTAAAACCCTGTAACGATGACAAGTGTTTAATTGGGTTTATGGTTTCAGAGGGTGAGAGTCCAGTCACGGCAGTGGGAACAACTGAGAGCTCACTGCTTGATTCACAAGCAGAGGCAGGGGATGCTCACTGACAAAGATAGGAATCTGTTGAAACCCAGAAGACCCTTCCCCCGTGACACACCTCCTCTAAAAAGACCACACCTCCTAATCCTTTCCAAGTAGTTCCACCAACTGGGCACCAAGTATTCCAATATACAAGAGGTGTGCTCATTCAAACCTGCATACCGTCTCATCTGAAACCTCTGTAGACACCCTTAGAGCATCCCTCCATGTATCCAGTTCATCCAGCCCTCCACTCTCTGGTTCAGCAAATGCTTAGCTTCAGTGTGCTGGGACTGTGGCCTGCGGGAATCCAGTGTGGGTAAATTTCCACAGCCCTTGATGACAAGCAGCATACAGTTCAGATAAAATGCTTCGCTGTGAACTTTCCAACTTAATTCCTTTACTCCTTTGTAATGGGCAACATACCACAGACTACATTTCCCAGAATTCCTTGACACCAGGTGTGATGTGTGGATGAGTTCTAGCCAATGGCTTGCAAGTTGAAACACCAGGTATAACCATGCAATGAATTGGATATGGTCTAAAGCCAGGTTGTGACTTTTCCTGCTGGTTTCTTACAGGGTCTCTTGGAATCCATTTTGACTGCTGAAACTGTGTTGGCTATCGTGAACAGCTCAGTGGAAGCCAGAAGTCCTGTCTGAGTGAAATGAGATTCTAGAAGGAGCCTGGATCCTTCAGAGTTCCAGTTGGCTCTACTTAGCTCTGAACTCTTTAAGCAGCACTGTAGAGCCTTGTTGTTTAAGCTTCCGGTATTTCAAGAATTCGTTTATGCATATTTATGTCTCACTAAAATAGGAGCTCCCACCCCAAGAATGTTGGATGAGTTAAGAGGACATAATGGGATTCAGTCTGGAGCCTTGAAGAGTTTTCCCTGAGCAGTTACTTTGAGTTGAGATGGGAGTGGCTGAGATCTAATGCAGTCATGGACAGAGAGCGTTCCAGGTGGGGAGGAAGAGTGTTGAGAGGATGAATAGGCCACACATCAAAGATCCAAGGACCCTGGCTCCGTCCGAGTAAACCAGGGAAAGACTGGCAGGGCATAAGCCTGGCAGGGTTTCTGAGAGAGAGGCTCTGACAGGGACCAGATTCTCCCTGATGATGTAGGCATGGTAACAGTTCTGCTCTTGATTCTAAAAGGAGATGGGAGGTTACCGAAGAGTTTTACAATAATCAGACCATGACTCTTAAACTTTTATGCTTATTTTGTGTGGGGCAGAGGATGCAGGGCTCAGGGCAGAAGGGCCGGAAGACCACCCAGGAGCTCACCCTCCTTCTTCCTGCTGTTTGCTCTGGGTCTGAGAGCTGCACTGATAGGGAGTTGAAGTCGCCCTCCCTGCCCTGAGCTCCCTGTGCAGGGCCAGGAGGATTTCCTTAAGGTGAGATTTACCTTCTCCAGTGTTCTGTGAACAGTGACATGGGCAGTGTATTGGTCCATAGCAGACCCCAGACAGTAGAACTGTATTTTACACACTGTTGTGTGTTCCCAAGCATCCAGCACAGCGCCTTGCTCACAGTTGGTGCTCAATACATATTTATTGATTTAGTTAACGGATGGATGGATAAACAATGGTTGTATAATTCTCCCCAAAGGAATCCAGAGATTGTGAGTAGAACTTGCTGGAAGACTCCTTGGGGAGGTGTTTGTTTGCTGACTGCGTTGATATTTGTAGCGAAGGCAGCAGAGACGAAAAGACTGGGCCTGATTTTGCAAACTCATTTGCCTGTGCAAACAGCCATGCTGCAGGCTCATCCACAGGACGGAGGAAGGGAATGGTGCAGTCTCCGTCCTCTGACAGGCAGTGTCTGAAAACACGACATTGGCTCACTTGATTTTTTTGCAGCCTGGAGCAGGAGCTGCGGGAGACCCCAGTGGCTTTTTACCTTGTAGAGAGATTCAAGCCTGAGTGAGAAGTTTTTGCTAACAGTGAGTTTCATTGTGTCTCTTTAATCACTGTGGTGGTTATTTCATGACTTACGACTCAAAGTATCAGGAAGAGTGAGGAAACAATAAAGTAACTTTTATGCAAAATTTTCGAGTTGATTACGGCTAAATTGAACCATATATTTTATCCAAAGCCATTAATTGTTGGCAAGTGAGACTTTCCATGGTGGGTCAGAAACCTAGAGACAACAGGGCTTCAATCAAATTGTCCATTCACACTGTCTGCAGGCCCCACATGAAACGGGAAATGGGTAGGGAGGCCGCCATGGTGGGAGCTGAGAACACATGACCAAGGGAAATGGGCAGGGAATTAAGAACTGGGCTTTTAAAGAATTCA
Source organism: Ondatra zibethicus (assembly GCA_004026605.1). NCBI lineage: Eukaryota > Metazoa > Chordata > Mammalia > Rodentia > Cricetidae > Ondatra > Ondatra zibethicus. The sequence continues at coordinate 41,795 of PVIU01006427.1, forward strand.
TAAGTTGACCCCCAATTTCAAGCACTCATTCATTATTTTTAGGGGTGGTACCATTCTAGGGGACAAAAGCCACTACCCTGAAGGAGTAGGAAGCCAGTAGGCCTGCTGCTGTCACTGTGACCTTGTGCCCAGGTGGTATGTCACATGTGAACACAAGACAAATTAGGAGGGTTGGCAGAGACAGCAGGATACTGACATGCCGTGCTCTTCCCTAGCTGGTTGGCATGTTTCCACTCGTGTGTAACAGCTGATGGTCCACCATAGGTTGGTTTGTCTTAAGTACGTCCCCAAGTGTGGCAAAATACAGGATAGGAAGACAGCGTAAAACTGGTGACATTCACATGCCCTCGTGTAACATAATGAGGTTGGTACGATAAATAACCAAGCCAGATCAAGAAGAACGAGTATTTTTAATTGGTTAAAAAGGGGAAACTCACGCTGCAAGAGTGGGAGGTCAGACGTCCTATCCGTCCGGCCGGCACTGCATGGAGAGAGCAAGCACTTGTGTTCTCTCCGTTTTTCTACCTCGGGGTCCAGGTGGCCACACCCTAAGTAGATGTGATTGGTTGATAGTTTTCCCCATCATCTCCCCCCTTTGTCTAAACAAGATCGATCTAAACCCAACACAGCTATATACAATAGGAACAGATACCAAATATAAAATTACAAACAATAAACAATATTAAGCAAGGAACGCATAACAAAAGTTTTACTAAACAATTTTAAGGAGTCTAACTATTGCATTGAAATTAAGCTCGACTAAATTGTGAGGAAGGTAACTACAATTATCTAATCTTTAACTCCATCAAAGATCTGAGAAGGGAAATAATATTACTTGAGTGGACAGGAAGTGTAATCGAGAAACTTCCAAAATGTGCAACAAATGACCCTCTGCTCTCATCTCACTCTCCTCCGTATTCGTATTAATGAATATTTTTCAAAGCCAGACTTTCTCCATAAAATTTGGTTGGCCAATCAGCAAATACGAATTGCTAGGAAGTCATCCAGAGCCTGCTATATAACTTTATTTGCGGCCAATGCATAGACTGCACCATGGCATTCTCCCTGCTTGGTTACTGTATATCTTCCTTTCGTTTGTGAATGACATAATTAATTCTGTTTTGTTTGTTTAATTTTGAATACACAGAGGGCCCCTTCCCTTTGCTTCGGTTGATAACATTGTGACAGTTTGGGTGTGAAATGTCCCCCACAGGCTCGTGTGTTCTTATCCTTGGTTCCCAGATGGGGATGCTACCTTGAGAAGTTGTGGGGCCTTTTGCACACAGGGTTTAGCAGGCAGGTGCCAAGGCATAGGGACAGCCTAGCGAGCACAGGCTGGGTTCTGGGCTGGTTCTGCTTTCTGTTCCTCAGGCTCCCATCGTGACGGACTATATCTACTATATTGAGTCAAAACAAACCCTTCTTCTTTTGGGTTGCTTCTGTCTGGTATATTGTCACAGGGAACAAACACGGTATACAGTTACTGCAGAAAATGTACAAGAGCATAAAGAAGGAGGGACATGGGCCTCCCACCAGGAAGGGGTTCCATTGGGGTTCCTCTCTGTTGTTCCACTGTGTATACAGTAGTTGAGAACGTGGCTACTGTTGACTGTGAGCTCTGCGACCTTCAGTTTCTTTTGTACCGGTAACATTCTAGGGTACATTTGTTTCCATAACATAAAATTTCTTAGTGCTCATTGTTTTAGATACTTGCACATTTTATAGAATGGATGAGCTGCAGCAGTTTTTTTTTTTAAAAGTCACCAACAATAGGATTTGTTCAATATTTCATTAGGTTAAACTATGTTAAATGTTTATTTAGTTTGTATGACAGATATTGCTGTATGCTTAAACTACAATAGGAACACATTTATATGAATCCTTAACTATTTTCTGATTATGTAATTTGGATGCTAAGGAGTAAAGTGTGGAGTCAAAGGCCATGGCGTTATGCAGACAATGTTTCTTGAAGAGGAATTTTCACAGCTAAAGATATTTGATTCAATCTAATTTGCTTCATTGATATGTCAGTTAACACTTGGAAATCAGTTCATCAATCAGACATCACCCCAAATCAAGAATGATTCAGATCACTTCATGGCCAGAGTGATGTTCCCTGGCTGTACTTAATTTATCTGTGGAAAGGGAACAATTGACAGCCAGCGTTCACCACCAGCGAGTCCTGTAGACAACACCGGCTGCTCTCTGTGTGAGAAGAAACAGACAGGCTGGGGCTGTGCTCAAAACCTGTGCTGATGGTGGAGGAAATCTTCCTGCCACAGGGAGTGTGTGGGAGGCCACGGCTGGGTGCTTCCTTTCTAGGAGTGCTCCATCCCCATGCCCCACCAAGAGAACACTGGTCCTACACCCACTGCATTGTGGGTAGACCGATGGCCGCCGCTGCATCCAGCCATTCGCATGCTAGTCAGTGTCTCAGCATCCTGCCTACTCTCCCGTGCCTTCTGTTGGAAAGCAGATTTGCAGCACGTGCCGGGCTCTGGGGGAACAGGAGGCTGGCAATGCTTTGCCTTTTCTCCCCCACTCTGGAAGGTAGTGTCTGCAGTGTTTAATGGGATTGGATACACTCAGCAATGATGTTCTCTGAATACTAGAGGCTCAATCTGAGGAGAAAAAGAAGTAAATGAGCTAAGTTCCAAGGGGAAAATTAGAAACCACTTCAGTCTTAGGAGAGGTGCCTAAATGCTGAGAAGTTACCACCTAAAATGGTGAATTACGTATATGTGACAGCGTAAACAAAGTAACAGTTAAGCAATTTACAAAGCACAGGATGCGACAGTGGAGAAATTCGCTCTGTTCTGATAATCACGCAATGGAAGACATGTTGGATGAGTCTCAGGCTTGGGGAAACATGACTGACATGTGAAAACCTGTCCACGTTTAACGTGGACGGCTCTGATTCAGGGGTACACAGCTATGAAACCAATGTGGTAAAATATTTCAAATGTTTGGGGAAATACTCAAGCAGTTAACACATACGAAAATCCAATGCACTCCTCGAGAAGAAAAATCCAGATTCAAGTTTTCACAGCTTTGACGGAGTCAGGTTGACGCACATAAACCGCGCATATTTCAGACTTACGCTGAGAGGCGTGTCATCCACACACACCCAGATCCGCAACACTGCAGGCTGCTAGCTCCTTCGCCCGAAACACTTGCTCCCACCTCCCATCGTCAATCCCTCTCTGCCTCTTCGCAGCCCTTTCCCGGGACACCGTGGTTCAGCGTTATGACAAGGACGCGTGGTCTAGAGTGAGGGATAAGTGGGGGGTAAAACATGCTCTCCTTACTGTCAGCTTTCTTTCCCTCGACACAATTATCTCAAGATTCATTCATATTTCACTGGACAATAAGAGCCACTCCTTTGCATTGCTGAGTAGTGTTCCCATGTATGGGCTTAAAGTCTGAGCACATACCTTGGCTCTTTAAGTCACGTTTATTAATGTTCCATAGGAGAAAGACATTATTTGCCTTATACTCTGATTTTATTTCCCTCTTTACCAAGTGAATGGATTTTTCTATAGCGTCAATGTTCCTTAAGGTTCAAAGGGATGCTGTTTATGTCACAGGTGTGTGTGTGTTTGTATGTCCCAGTGCATGCATGTATATTTATGTATGAATGTATGTATGTATATGTGTGTGCATGGAGGTGCATATGTACTTGTATATGGGGGTACATTGTGTGTCTATGCAAGTGTGTGCAGCATGTGTGTGTGTGTGTGTGTGTGTGTATGTTCATTCTCATATGGAGGCCAGAGGGCTATTTTGGGTATCAGCATCAATCTGAAGATGCCACCCACCTTTTTTTTTGAGACAGGGTCTCTCATTGACCTACAGCCCTCTGATTTGCCCCGTAAGCCCCGGGGTTCTACTTGTCTCCATCTGCCCATCCAGTCATGTATAATCAGTGGGAATTGTCTTCTGAATGCTGTTTTCTGGGTTCTGAAGCAGAGAAGCTCCCCCTATTATCACTTTAAGGACCACATTCTATCAGTTACCTGTGAGATACTCAGTACCTTCTGGGAAAACAGGCCTTGTGCCAGCTGACTCTGCCCACTGAAGTTCTGAGCACTTAAAGGTGTGGGGTCTACGCTGTGATATTCAGTAGCATGGCAGTCAGCCTGACTGTCAGCCGGGACTGTGATATGCGTAGGAGATCGGTGTGTGTTACCTCTAGGTGTGTGGCCATGTTTCTAGGACTCTCTTTGAATGTGTGATGCGTGGCCCAACAGGGTATGGCCCAGATGGAACCCAAGTGGGAGGTGCTCTTGCTGCTTCCTCAAGCTCCCTCTGTCTCGTAGGCTCTGCCTCACCACAGCAAGGAAGCCGGTGGCCACAGACCAGCCTCTGAGCCTAAAAAAGCCCAATTTTTTTGTTGTTGTTGTTCTGAGCTGGCTGTTTCTAGTGTAAGTTTCTTGCCCTGCAGCTTCTCAAGACATGTGGTCTAACCTAGCCTTGTAGTCAGGTAACTGTTCTGAGTCTCACTTCCATATGCCACGGTCTAACCTGGCCTTGTGGTCAGGTAGCTGCTCTGAGTCTCACTTCCATATGCCACCCTGTTCCTGCACTGCTCTTGTCATCGTCCCCGAAATCACCCTCCCTCTCCCGACGTTCTTCAGAACAGGAAGTCCTGTGGGTGACTCTAGCTTGCCCAGTGGGCAGGCCAGGTGCGGCCTTTGATTTCAGCCCCCGCTCAGGTGAGACCTGAGCAGCTGTGCCCATGTGGAGAAGTCGCTAGCTCTCACGGCCTCTGGCTGCAAACCACTCTTTCCCAGGGTCTCCATCCAGGCCTCACTCCTTACGGGGACCCCACAGTTATATCTGAACTGCAGCTGGCTGCCTGGGTCCTACAGAGTTGCAGCAGATTAGGGATGTTCGGCTTTTGGCTGCCATCCACTGCATTGGCCTTTTCCTATGCCTTTCATCAGTGCATCAGGTCACTGATAACATTGCTCCAAACAGCCCAGGCTAAAACTTACACATTCCACCTTGTACTGACTACCATTGTAACTCCTTAGTCAGTGACTTGGCCATGTTATCGTTTCTGTCATGGTCCCACAACATGGCCAGTTTCACTTGCTGTGGGTGAGGGCCTCCTCTTTCATCTTGACACCTCTGCATCAAAGCAGGGGGATCAAAACATGGCAGGTATTTATAGCAGGGTATAGTTGGGAGGAAATTAACAGGCGTGGGGACAGCAGGACAGGGTGATGGGGGTGAATGTGATTGGAATATATTATGCACATGTATGAAAAATTCATAAAGAAACCATTACCATGTATAATTAGCTGATGCTATTAGAACATTCAAATGAAATAAACCAAATTAAATGAATATTGGTTAGATAAGATGCCTGCTGAGGTGTTTTATTGAAGAGTATTCCTGGTCTGCAAAGACTGACTCACAGATAGACGAGGAGCACTTACTGCTCTTGCAGAGCACTGGGTTCAGTTCCCAGAACCACACAGGGGCTAACAGCTGTTCGTTACTCCAGTTTCAGGAGACCCAATGCCCTCTTCTGGCCTCTGAGGGCACTGCACATGTGTGTATATATGTATGCAAAACATTCATACATAGAAAATAAACTAAATGTTTAAATAAACCAAAAATAAAATGTGTAAGTAATGTCTGCCTCTTAAGCTGGTGCCAGGTGATCAGATGCACAGCGTTTAATGAACCGTTGACCTGGTACAATTTCCAGGAGAGCAATGCTGTTACCATCTGTGGTTTGCCCCAGCAGGCCCATCTCTGGGGTGCTCTGAGCTTTTCACACGACAACTTTCATCGTCTCTCATCTTTCCCTTCTCTGTTTGACAAACATTGAAAAGATGTTTGGGGGATCATGTTTCCAAATGTTTTCTGCACTCTGAGACCTTGTTTAGGGGCTCACAGGCCTTCTGCTTGCTACACTCACAGGTATCTGGTGATGCTGAATCTGAGCTGCCCTTATATCTGTATTAGAATATCTTATGGGAAAAGGATGAGCGACTGAAATAAGCAAGAGAAAGGGAGGGAGCTGGGTCCTGTGCTGACCAAAGCATGGACTAATGTGGTCCTCAAGAACTTAGTGACCCCCAAGCTGACACTGACCAGGGCCTTGTGTAAAGGCTCTCCTCTCCCTCGCATTATTTTCCCTCATATTTCCCCCTTTACTGCATCAGGGATTAGCCCACGACTGGTTCCTTGCAGCCAGTGACTGTCCCAACTCCTTTGTCTTTATCTCACAAAACGCCCATGGACACTGACACCTCATGTGGCTGCCTTGAAGTCCCTGCGATGGCCTGCCATTTCCAGTAGCACCAGACTGAACGCCAGCCAGCCAGCCTTTTCTCTCAGAGTATCTTGTTGCTTGGGGCACAGGGGTCTGTATCAGGCCTACCAGGCAGGGAGGGAGGGGGGAAGAGGAGGGTCAGGTGTCCAGCATTCTGTGCAGAGGAGCTCCTATCCAGCTTCTTCCCGCTGGGCAGAGCCTGACTTTCCGTTCACAAAGAGAAGCACGAAACAAAGGCTGCATTCTTCTGCCTTCAGCGTGGTCTCAGCCCACATTTATTCCCAAACATGGCTGCTTGAGCCATTCAGCATCTCACATAGATGTGCCTCTGGGCAAGAAGCTATGAGAATTCCGTCAAGGATGACAATGACCCACAAACGGGAATGGAGCCCACTGCAGACCCAATTTCAAATGCCCCAAGGCTCGGCATCTGGAGGCCTTCCTTCCTGCAGTGTGAGTATTCCCCTCTGCAACAACAGTGCTCCGCTGGTCTCAGGTTGGGGAGACCGAGTGACGCTGCCCTGAACGTCTCTACCCAGGTGTAACCCACGAGCACTCATCTTCAGAGCCACCATGGAAACACACCTCTAGGTGTATCTGTGAGGCTGTGGCTAGAGAGGTTTGATTGAGGGCAGAAGACTTGCCCTGAATGTGTGCCACGCCGTCCTAAAGGCTGGGATCCCAGAAGGAATAGCAAGGGAGATGGTGAGTGGTGAAGCCCACTGGCACCAGCACCTGTTGTTCTCTGCGTCTAAGCTGTGCACACATGTGACAAGCTGCCATCCTGCTCTGGATACCAGGCCTTCCATGAGGAGACAGACTGGCCCTCAGACTGTAAGCCAAAGGAGACTTCCCTCCCTTCAGCTGACTTTGTTAGCTATTTGGTCACAACAATAGGCCAAATGACCGACACAGTCTGAAAAGCCTGTGCTGGAGTTATCATCAAGGGGTCATGATAAAGAGGTCAACACCTGGGTTTCTGACCTGCTGGGCACTTGGACATGGTCCTTAGCTACCCAGAGACTCGCTGTGACTAGCGGTAGTAGCAGGAGATGCCTGTGTTTTGCATGAGGGGAGACAGTGAAAATACACAAAGGATGTGGAAGTGTGACGGTGTGCAGTGTGACCTTTGTGACAGCCCCTCTCACTGCCCCGTCTGAGCTGCCTGCCCCCACGTACACTTTCAGCTTTCTGATGACGGTATCGCCACTCACGACTTTTCTCCTCATTTCTTTTCGCCCATCTCTGGTTTTCCAGAGTGTCTCAATGGGGATAAACACACACAATGTTTTAATCACTGTTTGCTTGTGTTTAAAAAAATGAAACTCTCCATGACCTTATCATTTAATGTTGGAAGATGAACCAATGGAAAATGATTATTATCTGCTCATAAATTTGACATGCCTGTAATCTTGGCATTTGTGAGACTGAAGCAGGAGGATCGCCATGAGTTCTTGTTATGGTAAAAATAAAATGGCACTGTTCCCCGAGTGGCCCGTGCACCACGAGGGGCAGTGGATCCCAGGATGGGAGCCACGTGGTGGGTGAGAGACCATGGCGGGGCAGCCAGTCCTACAAGAAGCCGCAGTTGTGGCAGGTGAGAGACAGAGGAATAGGCACGCCATGCAGAGAAAGTGGGTATTTACTTAGTGGGTTATAGAGAGGTAAGGGAAAGGGGGGAAGAGGAGAAGGGGAGAAGGGGGAAGAACAGAGAGAGGCAGAGAGAGAGAAAGAAAAACAGAGAGAGAGGAGAGAGAGAGACAGGGACAGAGAGAAACAGAGAGGAGAGGGGAGAGGAGAGGAGCCAGGGCAGCAGCTACCTCTTTGGAAGAGAGACTGAAAGGGCAGAACTTAGGCTGGAAGTGGAAGGAAGATCTGCTCCCTCCATGGGAGGGAGTGGGCGGGGCTTGTCTCTTAAAGGAACAGGGCAAACAATTACATTCCCATCTCTTTCTTATAATAAAAAGACGCTTGGTGCTTGGATCAGATTTATCCGACACACACTTCTTTCTGGTGAGGCTCGACACAGCCTTCTCGTTCTCCAAGGAAGTTCTACCTTGAGTCACAAAATCACCAAAGAAACCACAAAGAGTTTGGCACTAAATAATCAGACTAAATGACAGTGCGTGTCTGCAGTATGAAAGCCAAGAACGGAAGGTGGAGGGGGCCACTTGCTTAACCTTGAGTAGTGGCCCAGATTTCTGGCCACTTACTACACATCCGTGAAGGACCCCAAAGAACAGTGAGTACTGACTGGCTCTGGGTGAGAAGTTAGGTGCAATGATTGGCAAGATTTGTCAGTACGGAATCTGTGATGGCTGAATGTCACTATGTCCCTGAACGGGTCATCTAGGAATTTATGTTCTAGACCGATGTGCTCTTCTGTGGACATACTGCCATCATTTATGAATACTATCAGTCTTAGAAAGATCTCCCCAAATTTAACAAACGTCCACTCTGGCCTCTGTAGCAGCCCTCTGCCTGTGTGTTACCCACTCGGCACAAAGCCCTGCTGCCATTATTTTTAGGCCTGAGGTCGTTGACTTCTAAAGGCCAAGGCCTGTGCAGCACCCTGAGCCATCTGTCACCACTTCTTCACCCTTGGGCCGGATGACTCAGTCAGGTGCCGCCCGCTGGATTCTCAGTAGGTTCCAGCAAGATTGTGCCCCGTTGCCTACAAGACACCTGTTCAGTGGTGGCCCCTGCTGGCTGCCTCTACCCTCCTGTGGCCAGTCCCTTCTCTAGAACACCTGTTCCATGTGTGCCTTTTGTGTGAACTCTGGAGTCAGCTTCTGCCCTCACTATGACACTGCCCAACGTAGACGTAATTTCCCCCCGGATGCCTGCATGGAACACCTGTCATTTCTGCAGACCGTGGAAGCTCCCGCATAAGAGTAGGAGTTCTGTTATGCATGTGTTGCCATGACAAAATACTAGAGGCAACTTAAAGGCAGGAAAGGTTTATCAGCCTTACAGCCTAGAAGCTTCCGAACCTAGAGTGAGATGGAACATCATGGCACGATGCAAAAACCAACTCACCTCACAAAGGGCCGAGAGCAGAGAGAGCAGGGTGGTGAGGGGCCTAACCAAACACTCTTCAGGGATTTCCTCTGTGGCAGTTTGAATGTAACTGGCCTCCAAAAGTTTATAGGGAGTGGCACTATTAGGAGGTGCGGCTTTGTCGGAATAGGTGTGGCCTTGTTGGAGGAAGTGTGTCACTGTGTTGTGGGGGAGGTTTCCTATGCTCAGGATACTGCCAGTGCCTCAGTCCACTTCCTGTTGCCTTCAGATCAAGGTGTAGCCAACACCATGTCTGTTCGCATGCCACCATGCTCCCTGCCATGATGACAATGGACTGAACCTCTGAACTGTAAGACCACCACCTCAATTGCATTTCCTTTACAGGAGTTACTGTGGTCATGGTGTCTCTTTGCAGTGACAGAAACCCTGTCTAAGACATCCTCCGACCAACTACCACCTTCTACAGTGTCCACCACCTCCCAACAGTGTCACAAACTAGGGAACAAGCTTTAACCATATGAGCCTTTTTGGACATTTAGATCCAAAATGTTCTAGGAACTCTGTTGGCTCCTGGTCACTCCCTGATGCCCTGTTAGCACTGGGGCTGACAATCAGAATTGCTCCAATGCAGGCGCTCAGAATTGCTCCAGTGCAGCTGCCTAGCACAGCAGTTTGTCTCATTTCACAGCTGAAGATTCTGCAGTCAGAGATGCAGAGGTCAGCAGAAACCAGTTCACTCTGAAAGTTTTAGGAGATATTTGCTTCGGGCCTTTCTTTAGCTCCTAGGGTCTCCAGCGACCCTAGGTGCTCCTTGACCTCTTCATTGCTGCCAATGCTCTGCTATACTTCACCCTATGTGGTTCTGGCTAGGTCTCCTTTTCTGTAAAGACCTCAGCCATTGGATCCTGGCCCATCCCATGACTTCATCTACTCCAGGTTAAGCTTGTAAAAAACGATCCCAAATACAGCCTACGAGATGGCTCACCAGATAAAGGTACTTTTTGCCAAGCCTGATGATCTTAACTCAATTCCTGGTGCCCACATGAAGGGGAGAATTGAACCCTGGAAGCTGTGATCTGACCTCCACGTGCACAACAATATCCACATGCCTGCTCCAAACCATACACAAAATAAATAAATTCACTAAAAGAATTCTTAAAGAGGTCGTGCTAAATCTATCTTAAGGTGATACACGTGAAATAAGTACTCGCAAACATCGCTGTGGAAATGGGGTTTGGCTGGTCGCTGTGTTGCTGGCTCCATCTACGTCTTGGTCATTTTTCTCACACCTGTGATTGAGGAATTTAAGGTAGAAAGAGTTTGATTTGGTTCGGGGTTTGAGGGTAGACAGTCTATGGTGGCAGATGGCTCCAGACCACTGGTGTTCCACATCTGCTCATCGTATAGAGAGGAATGAGGGGCAGGCTCAGCGCAAGACTGGACTCGGCTGTCGGTTCCCGCTAAGTTCAGTCTAGGCCCCACCCATGGATGGTACAGCTCATGCCAGCACTCTGCGTGTGTCCTGAGCCAATCAAGTGGACAGTAGCATTTGCATCAGAATTTATGGAGGAACACTGCTGCCCCCCTCGCCGCCCCGCAAGCAGTGCAATTCTGCAGTTTAGACTTCAGAGGCGATTTCTCCTCTTCTCTTGGATTCCACTTCCCTTTGTGACTACAGAGCAAGTCACCATCTCCACACATTTTACTGCTTATTAAAACGTTGAGAAAATAAAGCACACATCAGCTTCATGTCTCCCTGAATAATTATATTTTCAACCTTAAGTATTTAATTTTCCAATTCAATCTAAGATGCTCATTTGACATTTATAAAATATTATTAAATCTGTGGTGAAAGTAACAATTACCAATGACACCCGTCTCCTCCAGGACAATTACACTGCTCAGGAGAGGGTTTTCAGGTACAATTAAGTAAAATACTAATGTAAGGTTTTTCTGTCAAAGATCTCACAGGGGTTTGCTAAGTCCAGGGTGCCTTCTGCTCAGTCTAATTTATATTTTCTACAAGGAAATGGCTATGAATGCAGCTGATGACATCTGATCTGTCTCTGAGAACACTGTGTACAGCTACAGTAGTCCTGGGCAAGGGTAAAAGCAGCAAGCGGCGATGAGGCCATTTCCCCTGCAGAGAATGTTCTTGCTGGGATACTTTCCTTTCTGGTGGCTTATTTCATAAGATTCTGAATTCTTTTCTGTGCTCTGTTTATGATACGACAGCCAATGGGAATGAGAGCATAGTGTTCTGTGAAGGAGGCAAAAGGTCTGTTTATAGTGCCGCCAACCAGGACCCGGGCAGGTGTGTCTGTGGCTGGAGAGAAGAGGCCTAGCTCAAGTTGCTAATAGCAACAGGCACAGATCTGGCTTTCAGCCGCAGGAAGTCACGTCCGTGCCAGGCTAGTATCAGCAACAGAGACAGACAGGTGCGTCGGGTCCTGTCTTTGTCTAGCATCAAAGGCGTGTTTGTTACCTTGTTGTGAGGCGTCCACCAGAGAATAGCACTCAGACACAGTTCAGGCCAATGGAGAGTCTTTATTAGCTGGCCAGCGACTAAACAGGGTGTTTGGAGCCCAAATGCAGTCCCTTTCGTTTCTCAAGCTTTTAAAGACAAAATCTACATCCTGGGTTGACACACCTCAGTTAGCAAGAACAGTTCACCAAAAGCAGCACTATGGAAGTCAAAAAGCAAGGTTAGCACATTTGGAGACTTTGATGGATCAGGTCTTTGTTCTCGTTTCAGCAGGCGGTGATGCCCATACACTAGGTTCCAAGGGATGAATAGCTCTTCCCTCATGGCATCACTTGTGCTAAGGTCTGGGGGGCTAATAAAGTCTAGGGGCTGTGATGGTTTGAAGGAAAATGGCCCCCTAAGGGAGTGGCACTATTAGGAGGTGTGGCTTTGTTGTGGTGGGGGTGGCCTTGCTGGAGGAATTGTGTCACTGTAGAGGTGGGTTTTGAGGTCTCATATATACTTAAGCCACAAACAGTGTCTCAGACCACTTTCTGTTGCCTGCCTATCAAGAGGTAGGACCCTCAGCTCTAGCACCATGTCACACCATGATAATAAGGGACTAAACCTCTAAAAATGTTAAACCACCCCAATTAAATGTTTTTCTTCCATTGTAAAAGTTGCTGTGGCCTAGTGTCTCTTCACAGCAATAGAAACCCTGACTAAGATAGGGGCCTATAACAGCCTAACAGACATTCTTATCCAGGGAAACAATTGTTGCCCTTCAATCAGTGGCCAGAGGAGCAACCCTACTTTCTCTGCTCAGAAGAGAGGCCTTATCTAGTGTATTAATTCTCTAAAGGAAAAGAACCAATAGGATGGATATATATTGGGATACACACACACACCTACACACACTCACACACACATACACACACACTCACACACACACACTCACAAAGGGGATCTACTGAATCGGTTTATTGATACGCCCTGCATAATCCAGCAATTTCCATTTGCATGCCTAGCAGCTGCTCGGTCAGTGAAGCTAGGTGACTGAGTGTTCCACCATGGCCTCACAGGCCTGAGACTTTTGAACAGCCCTGGTGTGCAGTCCATGTTGGACTCAAAGGAGCTGTGGTCGTGGGCATAGCAGCAGCAGCAGTGACAGGACAGACACATTCACCAGTGAGAAGTGAAGGCAGGGCTGCTTTGTCCTTGGACTGCTCTATAGCTGAGCTTCCAGAAAGTTCTATCCACTCCAGGGAGGGTCTGGAAATACCTGCACATACCTGTGCAGTTGTGTCTGTTGGCTCCTTCCAAATCTAACCAAGCTGACAGTCAAGACCAACTACCATATTAGTCAACTCCAAATCCTGTCGGGTAAAAAGAACAACTGTGCCAGGAAACCTCCCAATTCCTGGGCACCCTGACTCTGAGCCCAGGGCCAGTGAAAGAAACAGTTTGGTCATGAAATCAGAGTCATCTCTGCTCCTGGACAACTAAACTAATCAATCCCTGAGCAGGGAAAACTAGCCAATCACTCTTCTCCCTGGGAAAACTCCACCCCTTAGAAGCCCTATATAAGCCTCTTTGCCTGTTCAGTCAGAGGCCACCATTTATCCCTCCTTGGCAGAGGCAGCCACTCCCCTGGACTTCTCCTTCCCAAATAAATCTCTTTCTCAAAAGAGTCTTGGGTGACGATCTTCTGGCACAGAAGAACCTTGCTGGGATGCTCCCTAAGGGGATCTGAGCAAGGTGGAACAGGAGAAGGAACAACCTTTTGCCTGAGCCAGAGGAGATTGCTACATTTCTGCAGGGGCTTCCCCTTCGGTAGAATGCTAGCAAAAGAAGCGATCCGCTTCTTGGGCAGGAGAAGAAGTGGTTGGTTAGCTCTGCTAGGACGATCCCTTAAGGGAACAAAGCAGAGCTCAGCAGTAGAGGCTCTTCAGGAGAACAGGGTTGCTATGTACTGCGGGGAAACCATCCCCCACTGCACCCCAGCTTTAGGTAGCCTGGCTTCCTAATAGTCAGCATGCCTTTCCTCCAGGGCCGAGCTGCCCTATTGTGGCTGCAGCCTCCAGAGCGGTTCTATTGCTATTGCAGCTGTACCCTCCAAAGCTGTCCTATTGCAACTCTTAAGTATAGCCTGGCTTCTCCATAAGCCAGGGTATCTCTGCAACTCCGCAGCTATAACACATTCCCCTACAGATTGGAAATTCCCTTGTCTAAGATATGATGGCTGCTTTTATTTGGTTTATTGCTGGTCCCTGTTGGCTTCCATGCAAACAGGCTGTGACTCAGTAGGACAGGGATGTGGCGTCCGCATCACGGGCTGTGGACAAGCTTGCCAGCACCTACATGGCACTTGCGTCCAGTGTCAGCATCCCCTGGGTCTTCCTCAAGATGGACAGTTGAAATAAGAACTCTAGTTTGTGTTTCTATTGTTGTGATAAAAACCAATAACCCAAACCAGCTTGGAAATGAGAGGCTCTGCTTGGTTTACACATCCCAGTCACAGTTCATCCTCAAGGGAGGCCAGAGCAGGAACTCATGGTAGGAACCTATAGGTGGGAGGAGATACAGAGGCCATGCAAGAATTCTACCTACTGGCGTGTTTTCCAGGCTCACATTCAACTACCTCTCTTATACCTCCCAGGACCACATGTCCAGGGGTGGTGCCATCCGTAGTGGCCTATATATCTATTACTGATCAAGAAAATATCCATAGGTTTGCTTGCCTACATGCCAATCTAATGGTGTTTTTGCTATTGAGGTTCCCTTTTTCCAGATGACCAAAGCTTGTATCAAATTAAAAGAAAGAAAGAGAGAAAGAAAGAAAGGAACCTATCTAGCTAGAGCAGTAACCCACTCAGTGTGAAGAAGAGAGTCACAAGCAAGAACTCTTCCACAACTCAGAGTTGCCCCAAATTGAGGAATCTACCCCAAAGTAGAAAGATAAAGGTTCATTTTTCTTTGCATCTACAGGCTAACTGGCCAGTTTCCCCATTGTCTGCTGTGCATGGGTCTAAGTCCCGAACTCTGACTGAAGCTTCCTGTTTCTCCCTCGGCCCATCAACCAGTCATCACATGACATACATTCATATCCATCAAAATGTTGCGGGTGTTTCCACCGCCGCTCCAGCTACATCTATAATTCTCTCCACAGGTGATGGGGAAAGGCCTCGCGGCCCCATTTCTGGAAAGGAAGGTGGTGGCGAGAGCAACGGTGGGCATTTTCAGAGTTGGAAGCTGCTAGGATCCAGGGGCAGGTGGAGGCCTGACTGGGCCCTGAGCCACTTTCTTGTTTATTTCCCACACCATGGATCAGGACCTTGCTCTCATACCTTAGCAACCACGGGTGGCGCTCCCCAAGCATCAGGGGCCTGGAATCCAAAGTAGACCTACTTTGGTAGCAAACTGCAAACTCCTCTGTCACTATTACTTCCTAAGAATGTTTTCCCTACCTGCCTTGTCATGGGCACAGGTGTGTGTGTAAGACATCCTCCAGCTCTGATCCGTATCCCTCACCTTGTTTGAGATAGGGTCTGATGAATGTGCCAGGTTGGCTGCGCTGTGACCTGGAGATGCTCCTGTCTCTACATTCATCTCTCTATAGGAACACAAACATCTACCCATCCATCATCTTTTTATGTAGATTCCGGGGATTTGAACTCAGGACCTCATGCTTTCATAGCAAGGGACTTTACCCACAGAGCCATTGCTCCAGCCCCACTGGGTTTTTTTGTTTGTTTGTTTTCTGATGAGAAAGCGTTCATCAGGGCAGGGCATGTGAGAAAAATGACACCCCGGGGCTCTGATGACAGTGCCTACATCTTTCTCCCAACCTTACTATTGAGCCGTTTGTCTCTGTGTGTTCATGCAATAACTGCTCATAAGAAAACAAGCCGGCAAGTTTTTTCATACATAACAAATGCATTGATTCTCAAGGACTGGGTTTGTGCAGGTTATGTTTTTCAAATTATCCTTGAAAACGGGTCTCTACCCAGCCCCAGCTCATGAAGTTCTCAGAATGCAAAGCTCTGGCAAGCATAATATTGTTGATCTTCTCTGTGGATGGCCGTTAAGATGGTTCCAGTTCCTCAACTCCCGGGGTAACCTGCTATGTATTCTAGGAGAGTATTGCCTGCTCAGTGGTGTCTTCTCCAGGGAGCCTTTAAATGCTAATTAATTAGATAATGCATCCTTGCCATACCTTCAGGTCCAATTCACAATTGGATCTGGCATATGGTGCTGGGAAAATACCTCCCAAGATACGGTGCACACTTGTAGAGAGCCACTCGTGAGAGAAGGCGTCCTCTGTGGCCTTAACTAGACCAAGAGAAGAGCAGAAGCCACTGGGCGAGCTGTCTGCAAACCATTCCCTACTCCTCTTGCACGGTTCTAGTCCAGGGGTGTCTCTCGGAGTGAGAGAGAACATCCCTTACCATCAGTCACTTCTAACTGCGCGAGCATCCAGGCGGATGCCCTTTCAAAAGCGTGCTGCTGATTAATTCGCCTTTCCACACATGCAAGAAATATAAGTTGAGTAGGCTGAAGGTTTGGCTGGGAGCTGGGGAGGCAGTATTGAGTGAGGCATGTGCCTGGTGGGTACAGGGTCTCTCTTGGCAAAGCAGCATGGGAATAGAACTTTCGTCCCTTGGGTCTCAGATGGCGAGATGTGTAAGGGAGGTGCTCCCCTGGCCCAGCTCTCTCTGGAGGAGCAGTCCCCAGCATGCTAAGCTCTTAGAATGTAGGCAGGGCATTGTAGGCTCGTAGTTGAGACCCTCTCTAGGACTCTCCTTTTCTGACCGGAGTTTCTGACAGTGTACTTGCATGAGTGGCCCCCATGTCACTAGACTTCCCCATCTCTGTCATTTTGGGAGCAGTGTTTTGTTCCGCCATTGGTTTAACATCCTAGAATACAGCCCCGCAGAGGCTCCCGGTTCCTGCTGTGAATGTGGCTAGTCCCTGACTCTGGAGAACTTTCCTCATTTCATAGACTCCACCTTTCCCTAGAAGGTCAGGCCATGGATGGGAAAAGAGATAAGGACCAAGTCTGAGGAGGCTCGTGAAGAGTGCACTGTCAAGCAGAATCCTTAAAGTCCTCACAAAGGCGAGGTTGTGTGACTTCAATGGGCTGCATGGCCACTTGGGCTGGTCCAAATGTAAGAGAGGACTCCAGCTACTCAAGCACTCATCCCCATTCCCAGGGCCCCACTCTTTTTCTATTATACTCTGTGTATGGCATGGCAGAGTTGCTAGGGTTCAGAATCCATGTCTTTGGGGCCTTAGCATTCTGCCTCCATCCTCCGTCTCCTGCTCCCTAGCTGAGAGGGGTTTACTTCTGAATTTGGACAGCATTGCCAGCTTAGGTTACTACAACAAAATGCTATAGATCGGTGCCTTTGGTAGAATATATTTATTTCTTAGTATGGAGTCTACAAGTTCAGCCCAGGTGCTGGCTATCTTCCTGAGGGAAGCTTTCTGGATGGCTTCCAGACCACAGCCTCCCCACAGTGTCCTCCTGAGAGAGTGAGGTCTGGAGTGTCCCTGTCCTTTTGGGTAGGGGCACCGATCTCATCAGGACAGAGCCTTACTCTCAGAACCACAGAGCTTCCAAAGGCCCTGACACCCAGTTCCATCACGAAGACAGGTGTGATTCCTTCTGTGAATTTGGGGAGCCATGTTAAGTGCACAGCAGAAGCCCGATGTCTACCCTTACAGATTTCCTTTCCCCTCTCTGATGCATGAGTCCCAGTCTTGGCACTGTGGATGTGTGTGCTTCTTCTGGGAGAAGGAGTACCTATGTATCTCTGGCTCGTCGTCACCAGCTGCCAGAACAGCGTCCCCTCCCCCACTTCAGATCCCCAAACTCAAATATCTCTAGACTCCATTAAATATTCACTTGGAAGCAAAATACAGTGTTGTACAGACCATCATTCTAGCACACTAAGGCCTCAGCAATGAACACCAGATAGCACGGTCCTGAGACCCCTGCTATCCTGTGGTCTACATGCCCTACAAACCCTAAAATGCTCCCCCACTCTCATGGTGTGTGTGTGTGTGTATGTGTGTGTGTGTGTACATGGATGTGGAGGCCAAAGGTGTCAATGATGGGTGTCTTTTTTAATGGCTCTCCACTTTATTTTTTGAGATAGGGCCTTTCGCTGAACCTGAAAACTCACCAGTTTGGCTAGGGTGGCTGGCAGTGGCCCTAGGATCCTTCTTGCTTTACTCTCCCAGGAGGGGACTACAGGCGGCTGGCCGCCTGAGCCATCTCCCCAGTCCTTGCATCTGAGTTCTTACATGCCTGCACCAGCCTGTCACTATGTGGGGCCACCACATAGAAGGTCCTGGTGAGTGACAGTTCTTCCGTGATGGGCCTCGGGGTCAGAAAACTGACAGCAGTAGGGACGATCATATCACGGCCACCTCTGTGGACACCCGAGGGAATTCTGTCCCTCTTCAGCCGTGCAGTCTGTGGTTCTGGTAACCCTTGTTCGGGGAACTCTGAGGAGGATTTCATTTCACTTTCAGCTGTGGCTCCTTCTTTGTTCCTTCATCTGTCCATCCATATATCAGTCTGTCCATCCACCCATGCACCTGTTCATCATCCATGAATCAATACATCCATCACCCATCCCTCCATTCATCCTTCCCCATCTACCCATCTATCAGCTACCCACCCATCCATCACCCATCCCTCCATTCATCCTTCCCCATCCACCCATCTATCAGCTACCCACCCATCCATCATCCTTCTCTCCATGGTCTCTCCAATCCATCTGTCCATCCCTCTGTCCACCCATACATCCATCCTATTCCTTGTGCTCAGACTTAGGAGTAAAATCATCCATACCCTGGGGGAGGGGAGGGACCAGCCCTGACACTCAGTTACAAATGCAGACACATCATAGGGCAGGTATGACAGGAAGATGCTGCTCCCATGGAGACTTGTCAGAGTCCTGAGGGAGTATCTATGCAGCAGGAAATTCCTATGTGAGCTACAGAAAAGCCAGTCCCTCCATGCTCTCAGTGTGGGTGACCAGGAGCACAGAGTCCACATGAGATGAACAAACAATAGACAGACCCACCTTCCAGAAAATGCAAGGTTAAGGGCAGGGTATAAAAGAACAAGCCACAGTGAATTACTTTGTTTGCTCTTCAACTAACAAAACATTATAAACACTAATATTCCATGTGGATGAGAGTTCTGACTCAGGGGACTCCAAGTTGACCAATCTTTTTGGTATCAGTTTAGAAACATGTCCTTTGATTCCGTGATGACTTCTTTGGGAGTGAGTCCCTGGGTCTTTCTTTTAAGCAGGAAGAAAGAGTCTGATGAAATATCAACAGTTAATAGACTTGGAAAATTCATCATAATACAGAATTTCCTGGCATGATAATATTGAAAGAATATCATTTCAAAGCAATATAAAATCCAAAACATGATCTGGCATAGAGAGAGCACTAAGAACACAGGGTATATTCGCTCCAATACACAGTCCCTGTGTGCTCATAGACACACTATTTCTGTGCCCTGCACAGCCGCCTTTGTGGCACCGTTTCTGGAATCTTCTTACTAAAATATGAGTGTGAGCTGATTAGCATGCTAGCTCCTTGCCATTCCTATCACATGTATGACAGTCATTTGTGTGCTAGCTGCCCCAAGACAACAGAGGAACCTCCCCCTACCCTGAGCTGAAATTCCTGGGGACTCTGTTCCTTCTTGGCCACAGAGGTGCGTTTCCCCACCCCCACCCCACAGACAGGTGAATACAGCTGTCCTGGGGAAAGTGAAGAAGATCAAGAGTTCTCTGGGGCTCCCCTGTGTGGAGGTCTAGGCTCGTTTGCAGAAGGACTGCACAGGTAAGAGGCCTGTGTACCTCTGTGGAAGATGCACCAGACAGACCTACTGGCCCTGGAGGGGATCTGTCCATCACTCACCCCTCTTCTGTAGGGGGAATGTGAAACCAGATAGCACTGGGTCCAAGGATCTCTGCATGCCCCCAGACCTTCTGCGCTTGTGACGTCCTCTAATCCTTGCTCCCTTCCCTACACAGGCCTCCCATCTGGGGGATGTCAGTAGGCTTGTCCTGGCAAGCCTGGGGTGAAGATGCTGGAAATTTGGTTGTGTGGACTCTTCTGACCTTACTGCAGGCATTCTGTGTGGGAGAAGGAGGGAAACGGGGTACTGGCTGGAACAGCTCCCACCCACCAAAGCCTTTGGACAACTCTGGGGGCTGGAACTGCCCTTGGAGAGCATTTCCCTTGCATGGCCTGGTGACGCCAAGAAGTAAATGCACACAGCCCAGAATAGGCACCCTGAGCCACACTAGTTTCCTTCTTCCTTCCTTGTTCTGTGCCACAGACAAAACCTGGGAGTTCATCAGCTGAAACCGGGAGACGGAAGAGGGCACGAAAGTGAAACTCTTCATTGTTCCGGAAGTTAGTTTTGGAAGATGGCGAGGTCAGGATGTGAACAAAGTGGCAACAGAAGCCCTGAAGAGGGAGGAAGATTTGAGGCAAAAACAAGATGGCTCCAGGTGCAGGGCAGAGTGCCAGCCCTTCCTTTGCCACCTTGCTGGACTGACCCCAGCTTTGAGGAACATGAATCATAACATACCTGGCACTCTGAGTCCCCTTTTATCTGTGCTACATTCACCAGGGAGGCTTCTCCGTGGTAACAGAAAGAGGATTTTCTCTAATGAGAAAGCAGCCATCAGCTGGAGTTTTGTGCCCTGGGTTTGCAAGCCCAAGCAACACTTGAGCCTGACTCAAATGGACAAGGCAAGCCCCTCTTCTGCTCAGAGCCCAGCCTGGGAGGGGCACAGGCTCCCTGGATGGAGCAAAGAGACAAAGCCAGCTATCTTTGCCTTTAGACTTGGAAGGGACCAGGAACGTGAAGCCCTTTGAGGCTGGCATTGCCAAGTGTGGCCTCAGCTTTTTCTCCTTTAGGTTCAGGTGTGAGGAGGAGATGGGAGCCCTGTGCCCCACAAGATAGCAGGATCACCACCCAGCGAGTCCCTCTGGGCTTAAAGAGGCTGCGGCAGTAACAAACAGGGACACAATGAACCCGGTTGTGCTGGGAAGGCACAAAGCTGTCCAGGCTGGGACAGGATGGCATAGATGCCCTGCCTGCTGCCCTCAGGGAGGCCCAGGCCTTATCAGAGTCTCCCCCTTCTGCGTGCTCTACTTTGGGAAGGCTGGGACTGGTGACCCACAGGCTTTGAATGGATTTTTCTATTTTTGCTTCTGCCTCTGCTGTCACCAACACATTCTGGCATTTTCTACTCTTTTTTACTTCGCTTACAGCCCGGATGGAGACAAAAACATAATACCCTGGGCCAAGACAGTTAGAAATCAGGGCACAAGAGAGTCTGGGTAGAGCGAACCGCAACCTGCCTAAGTGGTGCGGAGCCTTTGCCAGCCAGTGGCGTCTGTCATCTGTCACTGGAGGAGCTCACTGGCTGTAAGATGGCATTTTAGAGGTTTATTGAAATTACAGTCATTTTCAGAAACAACAGCAACAGAAAAAAAAAATCAACCTGCCTTTTATTCCAAAACATTAGCTGCATAGGACAGACCTACCTACGAGCACGTAGCTCTTTCCTATCACTCATTTTGCATTATTTTGCATTAAGTGTATATTATTATAGAAAACAACAAGCAGCTTCAAAATAGGTATATTGTGGAATGCCCCAATACACTGAATTAGCAGATGTAGTTATCACCCACACATATTTGGGATTTTGCTGTTGTTCTGAGAACACCTAAAATTTACTCTGTAAGTTTGAGACCAAAGCACTGACATGACCTGTTTATTGTTTGTTTGTTTGTTTCATAGTACTAGGGATTGAACCCAGGGCCTTGCATTTGTGAGGTAAGCATTCTTTCATCAAGCCTCATGCGGCTCTCTTGTTGACTTTTTATTTTGAAGGTGGGCGTGTGGGGTGGGCCTATGTCAGGTCACTGCCAAGGGGAGGCAGAGCTATGTAAATACTAAGGGATGAAAGTGATTTTAAAAAAATCAGATCTAACTTGGATTTTTTTCTCTCTCTCTATTTTCAATCTCTTGCAGTGTCTGGTCAAAAGCACATGCCAACAATATGCTTTCAGAGAGAACAGATAAACACATGTGTCTCTTTGTGCATTTGCATCTCCTTTCCTCCTGCCTTCCCTTCCTTCCTTTCTTTCTTTTTTTCTTCCTTCCTTTCTTTCTGTCTTATTTCAATACACCAGAACCCAGGCCAAGCATTTATAGGTTTTCCTTTGTCCTTTCATCTTTATTTCTCTTAGAGCAGGCCATAAAGCCTTAACACAACCACAAATCTTGGGGTCTTCCTAACACTCAACCTGGTTGTTGCTTTAATGTCTGTTTACACAGGCAACTGAGAAGGCCATAGCAGGCCCCCTTGGCAGGCCCGGTCCTGGGGTTTAATGAGGAGTGAGGAGGCGCCAAAGGGCTCAAGAGATTAATCCAGACAAAGCAAGAGTTTCCATTCTGCCGTTTTGGCCACCGGCTTGGTGGGTACCACACACAGCATCTCAGGACAGCGGTGTGAGAGGAAGATACTTAGCGCAGAATAACTCTGGAAGCAAAGACCGGATCAAGGCATCCTCAGGGGCGGCTCCTCTGTGGACCGGCTGACGCTTTTTCTGTTTTTCCCACTGGTCTCTGGTTGTTTTCTGGCTTGTGAGGCCTCATTCCCATCCCTTCTGTCTCCACACAGCCTTCTCCTCCACTGGCATTGGCAGAGTCTGGTACAGGGAGTTAGGACGCAGGTGCGTACAGCTCAGTTCATAGCGGACGGCACTGAAAAGGGCCACGCCATCTCGTGGTGCCCTACTGAGGGGTCTGTGTCACTCATTCTTTGTGAGAAGCTGCTGAGGTCCTTGGGCTGAGCTCACTGCATAATCAGGGATAGCTCACAAACCACATTCAAATTAAATATTTATCCGGCTCTTCCATGGCCCTACTTACACAAGGGGCAGTTATTGTGATGCTAATTAGCTTCACCAGCATATAGTTCCTGGCAATAAAAGGTCTTTGCATAATTAGTTTGTATGAAAGAAACAACCCTGGTAAATATTAAATATTTAATAATGAATATTTAATAGCTCAAAATAACTGCCTATCACACATGACCAGAGAATCTACAATCCTAGACTCTAAGAACACCAGTTCACAAAACCAGCATCTGCCCAAGGCATGGTTTCACCTGGGGAAGGCAGACCTCTGGCCCTTTGGGGCTCAGCATGTGTGGAGCCCTGGGTGGCTTCACCTCTCTTGGTATACCCAGCTTTGTCCCGTGCAAATGATGAAGGATGCTGCCGTTCACAGCAAACAGCTGGCGCAGTGGTGGCAGGGAGAGCCTCCTTGTTGTCACACCTGGCTCCTTGAGATGGGAAATGTGTCCTGCTGGGAGCCCGAGGTCTTACAGTTTGTAGTAAATGCCTTGTGCACTTCCGTCTATAACAGAATGCTGCTCCTCTACCGTTGCTGTCAGCGTATATTAATGAGTTACTTGGTGGCTGGGACGGAATACCTGGTAACGAACAACCTAAAGGAATCGATAAATGAATTTTGGCTCTGGGTGTAGGTGATGTGGTTCACCATGATGAAAGCAGGGTGGTGGGTGAGTTTGTGCTAGCAGAAACAGGAAGCCGGCATTTGCTTGTACTTCAGCAGACCAGGAAGCAGAAAGAGATTACTGACAGCAGCAGCATCAAAACACAATTTTTAAAGAAGCTTATTCACCCTACAAACCTGACATGCAGGGTGCTAACATCAGGACTCATCTTCTCTCCACTAATTTTCCCATAAAAACACCCTAGGTGTTTATCCATCCGACCGAGCTGACAATCTAGACATCAGCCAGCACCACCATCATCAGTATCCCTCCTATGCTTCTCCAGCCTCAGTCTATGAATGGAGACCAACAGACAGGACGAAAAAGAGGGGCTCAAAAGCAGCGGCGGTCGTACTGCTGTGGAGGCAGAGTATGACTAGGTCTTTGCTGAGCTTCTGCTGCGGGGCTGCGGGGACACTGAGAGGAAGGGCCAACGGCCTCTGCACTGGTAGGGATGAGTTTCTGCTGTGCTACAGCGGGGGGGCTTCTTCCTGGCCAGCCACACGTTATATGAAGGAAAGGAAAGCTCCTGCCCGTGTCTCAGGAAGCTCACAGTGGCCGTTCCTCCCGGGTTTGCGTGGTCCCAGGGGGAAGAAGAGAAAGAAGGCCCGTGAGAACGGTTGAGGAACGTCTCCATCCCAGAAGGCTGGAGCAGCACTCCTGACAGGAGGCAAGCTAGACTCAGGGGAGGTGCGCAGAGATGAGCTTCAACAGTTTATTGATACCACAAAGCATTTCTATTGAGTAAGCCAGAGATGAGAAATGGTGCCGCTCAAGATATGTGACCACCAAACGTGGGGCAGCCAATGGGAAGGCCAGGCCAGCATGTGAAATCTTAGCTCACTTCTGCATTCTGTTCTCATGAGCCATTTTCCTCTATCAGCTCCTGCCACTGAGAGTCACACAACCAGAACCTGAGTTCAGCCTCTGGGTGGAATCATCCAGTCACGTGTAGTTGGAAGCCTGGGACCAGACTGTGGTCTGTGGGCAGGTGGAGTCATGTCAATACAGACTTGATGCCATAACCCCTGTCTCTAGACGGCCACACCTGGAAATCCAGATGCTGTGGGTGTTACTGGTAGAGCTAAGATGCAGGTACACTGAAGTGGGCTGGACCCTAATCCTATCTGGCTGTATTTTTACAGAAAGGAAGCTGTGTGAAGACAGACTCTGGGAGAAGCCACATGGCCAAAACAGGTAAAGTCATGGGGTTAAAAGCCAAATTTTTAGGGAATCTAGGAAATCAGGTGAGGTTCAGAGCGTTATGCTATTGTCTAGTAGCAATGTGTTCACACTGTGGTTCCCAGGACGGTGACAGAACCAATTTCTGCTGCTTGAAGCCATTTAGCCTGATAATGCTTGGTTACACAGGGAGAACAGTGAACCCCAAGTCTTGTGCTCTAAGTCTCAAATTTGTCATCTTAAAAATATGAGTAATGACCGTCTTACTTGAAATTGCTTTGACTATTGAAACTGGGCCCTCGCTAAGTGTATGTGCTTCCGTTCGTCTTCAGTGTCTGCCTGTGAGGAGATGGCCCAGCACGGGTTCGTCCTCGCTCACTCTGATTTTCTCACCTTTAGGCACCAAGCGTGGCCTTGCTTGCTTCTCCACCCTCAAAACGCAGCAGCAGCCCTTACATATTTCATTCGTGTTTTGATTGATCTCTGCTCTACTTCCGGCATAGATTTGAGGCAGCTTCTCATCAAAACATGGGCGCAAGTTTTATGCATGCCAAAGACGGTGACAGTCGCAAGACATGTCAGTAAAGCATGTGAAAATATATGGTTATGCGGCGGTGTGTGCCGAGAGGGCAGTAAATTTCCGTGACTTGCAGATGAAGATGTATCTTTCCAATACTAGGTGACATGTTATACCTGTTATTTATTTAATCAATTTTGTTCTTTTGTTTTCTTACTTGGACTGACAGACCGATCATGCTTTGATACAAACTGTGAATCTTGCACCCTCCTATGCGGGATTTAGAGAGTAACGGGTGGCGGGGGAGGGGCGGCATTTGGGGGCTCTCCGTTGTCTCTGTCTTTGGTCTCTGCAGCTCACACACCATCTCCCTTCAGAACACAAGGGGCACGCTCAGCTGTGTGAGGTCTGTCTCTAGTGCTCCCTCTGTAAAGCTAGGCAGGAAACCTGACAACTGAAGACTGTCAGCAAGGCAAAGCCGTGCCCCCTTTGTAGCCTTTCCCCACCACTTCCTTCAAAGGCCAAGTTCTGCATGGTGCTCAGTTGTCATCTCGAAGTGTCTTGCTTTACCCTTCAATGAATGGACCATAGGATGCCTTACATTAGTCTTTGGCAAACTTTTTCATCATGGTCACCCTGTTTGCTAGGATACCTTTAATATTTTTCTAAGAATCTCTATGAGACCACTGACCTCCTTTGGGTCACGCAGCTCCAGACAAGCTGGTCCTAAGGACAGTGGTCTTCCTTCTCTGCTCTTTTGGCTGCCAGTCACTATGGGTAGCCACTTTTGACTTCCAAGGACCGATTCTAACACACAGTGTAAAGACTCAGTCTCTGCCCCATCAGCTGGGGTCCCAGAGCGTCCAGGAAAGGCCAAAGATTTCTCACATGCTGTCTTCTAGTTTCCTTCTGAGGACCCTATGCAGAAATCTATCAGTGTGAACTTTTCCTCATTCTGATGGCAAGGGGTTCCAAGCCCCATGAAATGCAGAGGGACTTGAGGACTCATGAGGGCCCTGGAATAGCTCATGTAAGCACTACACTCATGTAAGTTTTGGGTAGCAGAGACTCATCGGTGGCGGGGCTGTGTGCAAGCTGCGCAGGAATCTCCAGTCGTGTAGCTTTCTCAAGTTGTTATCTGTGTTGGGTTAGAACCACTGGTAATATGCAGCTACTGGAGTCACACACACTCCTGTAAGGGACTCGAGTAAACTCCCTGATCCATCGGGATGGAACGCTTGGCCAGTTGTTTCCCTCGCTTGAGAATAAACAGACAGACTTCTCGGTATCCCAGCACTCCCTCATAGAAAACCTTAACAACTATTTCCTCACCAGTAAGGTCCCTGGAGACGTTGCACATGCTTTCAGATTAAGGAAAGAGAGCAGAAAAGAAGAGAATGCTGGGGAGGGAAGCACCTGTCTGCCAGAGAGAGAGGGGGGGGGAGGGAGAGAGAGGGAGAGAGAGAGCTGTAGTAAGAAGCTGGGAAGCAAAGGGAAGAAGATGCACAGCCTTTAAGGACAAAGGGACACATGTGGAGTGGACATCCACCCCTTGAAAGGAGACAATAAAATTTGGTCTCAATTGTTTCCTTGATTTTCTCCCAAATGAGCAGGTGCTGTACGTTGAGTCAACCCAACAGACCAGAGATACTGAGTCAAGAAATGCGGGGGGAGACTGGTCTACCTTCATGCTGGGCAGTCTTAGGTCTACCTTCATGCTGGACAGTCTTAGGTCTACCTTCATGCTGGACAGACAGTCTCAGGCTTCTTCATCAGAGTATCGTTTGTCTTGGTTCCACAGATCTTGTGTCTGCACTTGGGGTGCAGGTGGGGGCCTGCACGCTGCTGTGGGACTGGTCATGTTCTTTCCACTTTGTGTGAAATATGAACTTAATACATCTGATTGGAAAGACGAATTCAAGGCCAAGTGAGCAAACTATTAAAGATGGGTCCAGGGACAAGGCCATGGGAGAATTGGAATTCCTAAGCATCTCATAGGAGAGGGCATATTTTACAGTTCGCGCCTTGCTTCAATGCCACATGTCACTCAGGACATCCAAATTGTTGCTTCTTCTGTGAGTATATCTCTATGTCACTCAGACAAAGCATCATTTGGGTGTCTGGAATGACCCAGTTAACTCTCTTATTCCTTGCCCTGTGCACACTTAACTAGCTCATTGCAATATGATAAGTACCAGGCACCAGACATGTGGAGATGTGAAATCCGTGAAGTCCACACTGCCATCTGCTAGAAATGGCAAGTGTTCTTTCTTATAGAAGTTCAAGTTAGACCCACAAATAAATGGGAAGATTTGGGTGACTTGGGCTGTGTCAGTCACGAAGAAAGCAAGGTCTAACGCCGCTATGGAGAATGTCGGCTTGTGGATGCATAAGTGAGCAGCTTGCTCGAGTGTTATGAGGGAACCACAGCAGGACAGTCTACAGGGAAAAGTGAGCTGAAGAGTCAGCAACCTCTTACGATGATGAAGAATAATGTAAGGTTGAGATGTAAAATAGGTTCGGGATGCAATCGAGTGGCTCCTCTTGTATTTCTTGCTGCCTCTATATCACCTGCTGATTGCATACTTCCTTATTTATCTTCCTGGGAGTGGACAGAGAGGCCTAGACACCAGGAAACATAGCCGCAGTGCAGATAAATTAACTAGCTACCCATTGCTACCTCAGGAGAAACTCATATTTCATGCTTCTAATGTAATCAGAGGCTGCAAAATTTAATCAAGGGCTTCAGTATTTCACGCCTGTGAGAGAATTACTTTGAAATATTGCCCCCCCTTTTCTTTAAGCACAGGGAAGAACCAGGACTGATGCTAGATTTTAACCAGTGCCGTTGAACTTTTCAGAACACAGATGGGTCTTTTATTAGAGGCCAAAATATTTTTTTCCGAGGGGGAGATAAAGAACCAAGCCACAGATGTTGGTTTCTTTGCTTTTGTAGACAGAGAGGAGTAAGATATTGAAATGTATAGTGTCCAGTGAGAGAAGGAAAAGCTCCTAATCATTGTCTTTTCAAAACAACACCCCTGAATTGCTTTTGGAAGGCAATATGTGGAATTGAGATTCTAGAGTAGGTAAGAGATCACAGAAGTATAAGTCCCCCCAAACCTGCAGCCCTGCCTGCTAATTTTATAGTAGACTCTTCCATGAGACTCTTTTCATGTCTACACACTCTCATTGCTGAGTCAAGATGCAAAAAGGGGCCTCATGATCAGAATTTGGGGACATGCTACAGATGATGCTTTATGTGTCCTTTGAGTTCCTCTTACGGTAAAAGATACAAGCAACTGCATCAGTGTGCCAAAGCCACATCCCTGACTTCTTTGTCTAAGGCCCTAGTGAATGTAGACGGGGCAGGTGAGACCCAGTGCACCCTGCCAGGGTGGATGGCTCCTCTGGGGACAAAACACACTGGAGGGAGAAATGGAAAGAGGATGTACATGCTGTGGAATAATTCTTCTGAGCACTATGAATATGTATTACGCTCATTGGTTAATAAAGAAGCTGACTGGCCTATAGCAAGGCAGGATAAAGTTAGGTAGGATAATTCAACTGAAGATACTGGGCTGAGAAGGGAGAGTCAGAGAGTCATCAGCAGATGCAGAAAGAGCAAGATGGGCACATTGTTTTGAAAAAAGGTACCAAGCCACGTAGCAAAGCATAGATAAGAAATATGCATTAATTTAAGTAAAAGAGTTAGCTAGTAACAAGCCTAAATTATTGGCTGGGCATTTTTAATTAATATTGAGTCTTCATGTTGGTTATTTGGGAAGTGGTCTCGGCACAGGGAAATTTCCACCTACATATACAGAAGATGTTGACTAATGTTTGGTATTTTGTTGTAGACGGAGTTTCTGTCCTGCCTGGTCCTGTTGCCATTCAGTCCCAAAGTAACACACAGAGGCTTATATTCATTATAAACTGTTTGGCCTATTGGCTCAGGCTTATTATTAACTAACTCTTACAACTTAAATTAAACCATAATTCTTATCAATGTTTAGCCACGTGGCTTGGTACCTTACTCAGTACAACATTCTCATCTTGCTTCCTCTGCATCTGGGTGGCAACTGCAGACTGAGCCTTTCCACTTCCCAGAATTCTCCTAGTCTGGTCACCCTGCCTATACTTCCTGCCTGGCTACTGGTCAATCAGCATTTTATTAAACCAATACAAGTGACAAATCTTTACAGAGTTCAAAAGCAATATCCCACAGCACCTCTCCTTTTTTTCTTTTCAAAACAAAAACTCTGAATCCAATCTCCTTGGTTTAGCTTTTTTCCTAACCATTATCCACAACAACTTGTAACCTACACTCTAAACAAAGACAAATATCCATAATCGACTTTTTTTGAGAATATGGGTGCAGTTTTCTAGGCTACATCCTGCTGACTGGGGATGGTTATAATCTTATGGGACACAAAGAGCATTTAGGATTATGGTCAAATCCTAACTGGAGTATTCTGTGAGCCTGAATCATCTCAGCCAGCAGTCTTGAGGCTGTTCTAGATGTAGAACTCAGAGGAAACTCCAAAGAGGTCCTCTGAAACATTGGATCATCTGAGCCATCTGCTCTTATTGGAGATTTTTCAAGGGCTCTTTCTTGATCAAACCTTATTTTTTTTTAACCCAGAATGAATCCACAGCCTCACATTTCCTATGGAAACAAAAGCAAAACCTCTTCTCCAAAGTAAGATATCTTTTGATTTAAATTTTGAAGTCAAGGCATTTTCAAAATATATATGTTGGATTAATCCAGCAACATTTATAATCAAATGTTTTTTAGCAGCTGTTGCTCCTTTCTCCCAAGTCAAACAATTCAAAGACAACACAATAACATACAGGAGCCAGATTCTCTGTGTAGTTTCCATCTTTACATGGCTTTAATTTTTGATTTTTACTTTATTTCTTTTCTTTTTATTTTAATTTTTGGATTTTTGAGACAGGGGTTTCTCTGTGTATCTTTGGCTGTCTTGGAACGCACTCTGTAGACTGGGTTGCCCTTGAATACACAAAGATCTGCCTGCCTCTGTCTCCCAAGTGCTGGGATTAAAGGTGTGTACTACCACACATAACTACTCTCGTTTTTCTTTTTTTGAGGACTTTCTCTATCCTTTTTCTTTTCTCTCCCAAGTCTACATATATTTTTAAACCTTCTGTAAACTGTTTAGAGGGTATTTATTTATTTATTTTTGTCTGAATCTGTCTCTACTGTTTACCTCCTTTTTCTGACCACATGAGTTTTTAATTTGCTAAGCTTTGGTGGCTGGATCCACCCCATTCCTTAGCTTTCTGAGTGCCTAGCTTCATGGCAGAGGTACTGGCAGGAGCCATGTTTATTGCTAGAACTCTGTGGCTTTTCAAGGTCCCTGCCACCACCAAGAAGCATGCTGCTGGTGACTCATAAACACCATCTACGTGTTAGGTGGCAGGACCTCTTAAAAGAGCTGCAAGGTTTTGCTACTAATGCTGAGTCAGGAGGCCTCTCTTAAAGAAGATGCCTTGTTTTTAGCAAACAGAGCCCACCCAAGAAAATAGCTACCAAGAAGCCATGCTTAACTCCGTTCTTTTGTGTCTAGAATTCCTTCCCAAGCTCTCTCAGGTTTTATATGGATGAGTTGCCCCATGTTGATGTCATTTGTAGACAGAAGTTCTGTCCTGCCTGGTCCTGCAGCTGTTCAGTCCCAAAGTAACACACAGAAACTTAGATTAATTATAAACTGTTTGGCCTATTGCTCAGGCTTATTATTAACTAACTCTTTTTTTTTTGGTTTTTCGAGACAGGGTTTCTCTGTAGCTTTGGAGCCTGTCCTGGAACTAGCTCTTGTAGACCAGGCTGGCCTCAAACTCACAGAGATCCACCTGCCTCTGCCTCCTGAGTGCTGGGATTAAAAGCATGTGCCACCACTGCCCGGCTTATTAACTAACTCTTACAATTTAAATTAAACCATAATTCTTATCTATGTTTAGCCACATGGCTTGGTACCTTACTCATGCAGCAGTCTTATCTTGCTTCCTCTGCATCTGGGTAGCAACTTCAGACTGAATTTCTTCCCAGAATTCTCCTAGTCTGGTCACTCCCCTCCCACCCATTCTTTCTATCTGGCTACTGGTCAATCAGTGCTTTATTAAACCAATGTGAGTGACAAATCTTTACAGGGTACAAGAGGCATTATCTCACAGTATGACTTTTGGTACAAGAGTATTATCCCATAGCATGTGGCTTCATGAAAAGTCCTTGTCACCAGCATTCCTCCCCTAGAAAGCTACCCTTGGAGCTGTGAATGTAAGCTTTTGTGTTAAGCCTCTGGAATTCAGTCATGGGAAGTATCTCTAAGCAGGCTTTAGTACACCATGACAGATGTCCCTACAGAAAAGGAGGGTAAGGTCCCAAGATGCCTCCTAAGATGATGGAAACAGTATCTAAGCTTGCCCTGGGCAGATAGCATTGGCAGATTCTCCAAATTTTAACTCTCAAGAAGAAAAAAACCTCTAGGTGACTCAGTGAAGGTACAAATTCTGGGGAGCCAGAGGGACCTCAGAAGGTAGATCAGAACTTGGGATGAAGAGTCTCTGGCTCTCAGACACTTCCAGGGGATAGACTGGTATAGTCACGCTCTATCTTACATACGGTCATACACTCACCCATAGGTACCACAGACACACAGCTACAGAGCCACATACTCAGTCACAGACAGGCACAAATATGTACAGCTATACGTTCATACATCAACACACATACAACCTCACTTCAGACAAACGCACACAGTCATCACAGGCACACACTCATACTCTAAGTGATCACACTTGTAGGAAACGGAGCTCTTCGGAGTAGCTGAAGAAGAACCCGCTCCAGGGCTGCCACTGATGCAGCAAAGGAAGCTGGGGAGCCCTACTTCTCCATCTTTTCACAGGGCTTCTGAAATAACCAGAAAGGACATAATTGTTTCTATGCCTGTATGTTGAGGAAAACAGTAAACCACAAAAGACCAAGTACTTTTTCACCCAAGGAAGACACAAGGACAGATTCATTTGGTATGGTGTGCTGGCCTTCCCATCACCCTCCACATATGTGCTGACTTCTGAGTGGGGTTTATTTTCCTCAATAACAGCTTTCTTCCAGAACGTACTAACCTGGGATTAGATGGTATATTTTATCGTCCCTACCTCAACATATAGTATGGATGCATTCATTTCTCAATAGAAACCAGTCTCATTAAAGAAATAACAATAAGAACATCAGGATATAACAGCCTGTTTCTGCTGCAAAGCAAGACGCAGTGTGGCTTGAAAGGCCCCATTGACTTGGGTTTGTTTGTTCACTGGGGAATGAGCATCAGCTGCAGCCTTCGGCTGATTCCCCACAGGCTCCATGTGCCATCAATGGATCTAAAAGGCTGCAAGTTCTCCGCTCTGTGAAAACTGTAAGTGCCGGATTTTCATACCAGGATTACAACACAGCCCAACTGCCTTTGATTGCTGTGTGTACACAGTGTCGGTCTATTTGGATGTGCGTGTAGTTAGAAAACATTTCAATAATCCCCAAATGGGATGGTTTCAAAGATGTTTTCCTGCCCTTAATACTTTATAATCTATTTCTCCAATCAAGAGATTATGACGACTTGAGACTTCTATGTTCCCAGCTTGAACCTTGCCCAAATCTTCCTCCTCCAGCTCTACCTCAGATTTCAGTTGACTCAGTTTCCCCAGAGGGATGTGGATGGGAAGGATAACTGTTGATCCCAGTTCGAAAGTTAAATTCTAACTGTGCTGCCTTGCTCTCCTGTAGGGCTCCATTCCGCCCAGGGTTTAGCTTGCTTCCAGGAGCGGGTCACGTAAGAACAGAGGATAGCCTTCTTTAAATAGCTCCTCTCCTTATCATTAATTTCCTGCCCCCCAAACTGAAATGCCTTGTAATTACCCAGCTGTAGGAATGCATAAGACGGTACTAAATTTTACTTAAGCACAGCCTATCACCAAAACGGAAGCCAAAATATATAATTAGGTTGGCATCAGCATTCAAGAGCTGCGCGAGTGATTTCGGTGTCACGAAGGCTGTGGCACTTGGGAAGGGCAGGGCTGGCTGGGTTAATGAAGCAGAAACTCTGCTACAATAATGCACCCCCTGCCCCCCGGCATGGTGTCCCCACAGTGCAGGAGTCCCCACATGAGGCAGGACTCCACTTTGTAGGTCCCAGACTCCTGTGTCACAGGAAAAAAAAAGTCTTCACCTGTGAGTGAAGGTGAGGAGCCCTCAGATCCCAGCATCCCAAGCTCTACCCCACAGCTAGAACCTGCCACTTTGTCCATCAACACAAAGGGACAGCCTACTGTTCTTGCCAGACATCATCTGAGCACTGGGGTCATGGTATTCCACCATAAATTCCAGAAGCATTTTCTAGGCAAATAAACAGAATGGTTAGTTATGTTGGCTGCCACCTGCCTGAAATGGCAATTAAAAGTCACAGGTGAACTTGGGGACCCTGTATGTTTTTCCACATGCACTCATTATATCTTTTAAAAAAATCTCCAGTGTGAATTTAGCCAATTTATAAGGAAATAAACATTTTTTGGTTTAGAAGTTGCTTTAAGCATGAGAAATGTTCTTAAGATGGAATAGAGACAGCAGCTGCTGGCGGGCTGACTACGTCAGCATTCTGACCTATAAAAGGGACAGTATTAACCATGGTAGCTGGGGAGAAGGAAAAAAACTTAATCACTATTAATGAGATTCATTATAATATAGAGTCTCTGCACAGTGAATTTTAAATGTCCCTTGTCCATTTCTCCATCAACACGGCACAAAAAGAAACATCTGCTCCGTAGTGGCCATGGGGCTGCATTCTGATGAGCTGATATGGGCAATCTATCCATTATCGCGCCTGTCATGCTGATGGACAAAGGATCAGTCTCACCTCCCTACCAATCTTCCACCCGAAGCTCAAATCTGGGGTGCGGTGTGGTGTGTTTTTAAAACCACATATTAAAATTAATGCCCAAAAATTCGATGTTGCTCACTTCATTCTTTGCCTTTCTTCTTTTTTTCCTTTCATACGGAAAGAAATCAGCCTTGTTGTCTATTATTTGACAAAATGAAATCCTAGGCTAGTCCATTTCAGGAAAGAAATCGAGTTATTTTTGAATAACATAAGGTCTAATACAGCCTTCCTGGAAGTTTCTGCTGAGAACTGCACTCCGTGATAGAAATAGAAGGTGCGTGGCCTATGGAGTTTCACGTGTTCTGGTAAACACGTTTAAAAGAAAGAAAAAAGGAACCTTTGAAATCAATACTAATTGCCTTTTCTATTAAAGCCAATACTTTAAAACATTATTAGGTCACATAATCAACATAAATATTATAAGTGACCTGTTTTACCTGCATGTTTTGTGTCTTGCTCTGACAGCCTTTCCCTGCTCACAGTTGAAGAGCCAGACAGACAGACATGGCGTGGCTTCTGCACTGGACGTGCCGGGCTGCAGGAAACCCTTTGCTGCAATTCTCATTTGAGAAATTGCAAAGCAATAATGATCCAACATGAAGCAAAACGAAACATATCCCAGCTGTAACTGCTCTTCTTGGCAAAGGTTGCTTAGCGCTCTGCTAGGGCGCTAAGTGTCTAACCAGTTAGAAGCCTCACTTTTCTGAAGTTTGAATGATCTGTCATAGCAACTGTGATCTTTTTAAAAATGATCTGGCTTATCTAAATACACTAGGGCTGAGCTTCGCTGGTTAAAATGACTCAAGCTTTTTAGAACTTTCTAGCCAACAGTTTCTGTTGACTCAAACTTGCTCCAGGTAGGGATCTTTGTTTCTATCTTGCTTGTAGAAACTGAAGAACAGCAAAAATGCAACTTTCTCCACATTCCCTTTAATTAGGCAATCATCTGGAAATGTATTCATCTTTAAATCTGTGATGTGGCTAAATTGGGAAAAGCACATTTTATGAACCTGTGTTTCCACTTTAGTCTAGGGTAGGTTTAAGCATTTCCCAGAGCAGACGGCAAGTACTATTCTACTTTGGTTTCCCTGGCAATTCCCTCACACCCAGCTCTTGTGGGTGACTGCCAATCATTTACACAACCCAAGGAAGAATGGTCTTCAATCAGGATATAGAGAGTGTGACTTTGTACGTGCTCTATGATGTCCCAAGCTCAGTGGGGGTCAAGATAAGTTGCACCTAAATAGGTGACCACAAACCTATGGGTGGTGGGGCTTTCGAGAGCTTTTATCTGGTGATGAAGCCGAGAATGTTCCACTAGAGAATTCCAGGAGGGGAAGCAGGCTTCGCCTGAAGAGTCATTGAAAAAAAATTATTGGAAGAAATTCAAGTGGGTTATGGGCAATATTTGGCAACCTTAAGGGGGAAAGAGCGTTGTAAGAGAAATAAGAGAGAAATGCAGCTGAACACAGATGAAGACGATGGGCTCATAGTTCTGCTAAGAAGACAAACCAGGAAACCACACAAATCAGTGGAGTTCCAGCTTTGTAAGAAGCGGACTCGTAGGAAACTCAGTGATGCAGTCGTGAGGCTGGGTCCAAGACATGGCTCTGTGCCTTTTGCCATGATAACCCAACGGTAAAAGAATAACCCCAGAGAAGAGTGAGAGAGAGACAAAAGCCGAAACTCTCTTTGGGCTGCTCCTTTACAGCGCTGTTTTATTTGCATTGACCTGTGAAGTTTAGAAGTGCCAGATAAATATTTTGCAACCCTGAGGCATCACATTCATCCACACCAGCCCTATTCTTTTGAAAGCAAGAATGTCTGCTGCACATTTTTTGCCCACACTGGAATGGCTGTGCACTCTATGCAGATCAACGTGGGCCCTGCAAGTTGTGTCCATCTGAATTTTGGTCCATCCATGCTACCTGCTGTGAGTGTAGCATGTGCAAAGGCCAGGCTCTTGACCTGAAGTTCATCCCAGGGGGAAGGAACACGAGGATGCTATCCCCACCCAATTCCAGCTGTCTTGGAGAATTACAGAGTGGGAAAAGGCAGAGCAATGGGTTCAGGACACCTAACAGATACACACGGGGAACTTCTCCAAACACCTGCAGGAGTCATAACACACATGCACACACTCACACACAGACACACACAAATACACATGCACTCATGTGCGTACTCACAGACACACATGCACGCACTCACAGACACTCAAGCGCGCACACATACACGTGCATTTGAGCTGAAGAAACAGGGACTCAGCTTGATTCTCTAAAAGCCACTGATTCTGGGTTAGCTTACTGACATCTCAACCTAATGGGCAGCTGGGAGGAAAACCTAGACAGATACACCCAGGCTACAGTGGACAAGGAACTGGACGCCTGCATGTGTTCCAAAACACAGACAGCCGGGACTGACCAAAAGCAAAACCGGATGAACTGTGAAAGAACTGATAAACCTTTTTTCAAAAGCAACGATTAATGCACAGATAGGAACCTGGAAGGAAGTTATTAGCAGCGGACCCAAAGGTTCAGATGTGATTAAGTCAGTTAGAGGCTTTTATCAGGTCCTACATGAAGGTACAAAAACATGCTTCTCAAATTAGTGAGTCATCTAACCAGAGAGGAAGCATGCAGACAAGTCAGTGAGAAGTGGAAAGTGGATCGTGGGAACTTCTTCCTTGGATGTGCTGTGGAACAAGCCAGAGGGCCCACTGAGGCCCAGCTGATAAGCCGTTCTGCTCTGCGATGAGCTGAGATTTCCTTCCCACCATGGTATCTAGAAAAATTCCCAATTCAATTGAAACAGAAACATGTGACCTTCACTTTTCAAGAAATGAAAGTAGAGGGAAGAGAGAGGGAGCCAGGTAGACCGTTTCTCCGGAGCCGCTTCAGTCAGCGTGGAAGCCGCGAACATGGACAGCTGTAGCTCTGGGATCCGAGGAAGGCAACACAGCCCCCGTCTCCCGTGTAAAGCAGACCTGGCGTCAGAGGCAACCTTGAGCCACAGGATGACAATGAACAATGCCACCTGCTCCTGGTGAAGACTCAAGATCCCATCTCCCTCTGAGAAAGTCTCCAGAGGCGCAGCTGGGGGAGCCAGCGAGTGCACAGGTGGTCAGAGGGTGTCTTCAGTGGGCATGTGAGCAGAGTGGCAGGGCTCCCTGGAGCCACACTAGGTGACTCTGTCATGTTGGGGGGAAGAAAGAAGTACGATTAATTTGCATATCCATACTCCTGTTTGGTGCTGAGACTCCTGCTGTCCTGAGGCATGGGCTTTGTCCTATTAGGGAGGTCCCTCCATGTTGATATCAACATCACCAGGCTGCCATTCTCTCTCTCAGTGACCCCATGTTTCAAGAAACAGTGGTTTCTCAGGCTGAGAAACCTTTCAGTCTTTCCCTGAAAGACTCCATTTTATAAATAGATTCGGATGCCGTTTTGAGGACGGGAGATGCCTGTGTACCTGGGAGGACGTGAGAACAACACCATCTGTCTGGCACCACCGATGCTGCACAGGCATAAAGAACTCACTTATTCCTGAGACTATCAGGACCAAAGAGAGGGTGTAACTCTTTCACATGGACACAGCAAGAAGGTTGCCACCCAGCACTCTAATGGCAGCGGCCCCTCCCAGCTGCCGTCTGACACCTGACACTTCAGGAACCAAGAGGCAGGGCGCTCTGACTTCCCTGGTCTTCAGCCTGGCTCCCTTCCTACTCAAGTGTGATCCACCTGTCCCCCTGTTCATCTGGACCTGCTCTTCGTCCCTTTTCTTGTTCCTTCATCTGGATCTGGTCCTGCCCTCGTTGTCTCTGCAGCTGGACTCAGCTCAATGCCTCTGCTCTCAAGTCTGCGACACCCGGAGCTGCTGCTCTGGCTTCTTCTGCAGTTCACTATGTCACCAATGTAGAGAGGCCCTTGCCTTCCTTCTGGTCTCTTAGCTCTGGCTTCTTAGGCGTCTTTGAAACCCTGTGCCTATAACCCTTTGTAGTCACTTGTGACCTGCAAATATAGAGAAGGGTGTATTTTCTATGTGGTACTGAGATTATTAGTGAGTAATGGGATTAAGAAAAACTGTATTCATTTCAGCCGGGGTTCCCAAGGAAAGTGGGATTATCAGACAACTCGTTGTCATTGAAAGGTACACACCTTGTGAATTTATTGTTATTTAATGGTTCCTAACATTGGGGGAAGACTCAAACATGTTTGTTTATGTTTCTGACATGGCACATTCAAGACAATCCATCTGAAAGTCTGCCTACTCAAAAGTGAGAAGGGCTAGAGGCCATCAGGGCACGCAGCAATGGTGCAAATTCTCAGGTGGGGCGAAAGAGCTGATAAATTAGTTCCCAAGTGAAAATATGTGTTTTAAATGTGCTACAGCCGAAGAGGAAAAGTTGTAACCCGCTCTCCCTCCCTGTGTTAGGAGTCAGCCAACACTGTCGTCTCTGGGAGCCCATCGCGCGGTCTCCCATCGCAGTCAGAGACACAGTAGCTCAGGAAGAGTGTGCTGAACAGCAGATAGAGGCACTGTGGTAGCTGGGACAGCTGGGGGAGTGGGAAAAGATCTAAACACACCCAAAACGACGGCCAATTAGAGACAGCTTGAAAGAACTGTGCCTGGGCCTCAGCAGAATCCATACCGGGCAGGCCAAAGACAGACAAAGTGAGCAGATGTAGACAAAGCCAACGCTAGCTAACAGGATTAGAACGTCTAACTGTGCCTGCCTGCAGTTCCAAAAACAGGAACAAAGCAAATATTTAAAATACCTCATTGTATTCCACAAGTCAAGAACATACATTTCCAGTTTCACAGGGCGCTTCACATCCCAAGAAAAAATCCACAGGACGGAATGTTCAAGGTATCTTGGAAGATGCTTCAGCTTGCTCCTGTTGCTGTAGAAAAATACACAGAGTTAAGAGTATAAAATAATATGTACTTAGGAGCTCACTCATGGCTCTGGAGGGCAGGGGTCCAGTTAGTCTCAGATTGAAAGCAGGATGTCTGCTGGGTTGTGATCTTCCTGGAAGTTCTAGCCTTTTCTAGCTTCTTAAACTGCACACTTCAGCTTCCTTTCCCCATCTTCAAAGGCAGCCTGTGGCATCTTCCCATCTCCCTGACCCCTGGCCCACGGTCAGTCCCTTCTCTGCCTGGCACCTCTCCTGACAGATCTCCATGATGATTGTTCCTCTGTAAGATTGGAATGTTTTCAAAGTCCCTTCTGCCATTGTAAGGGAGTGTTTCACACTCTTTGGAGACTGGGATGTAGGCATCTCTGAGAGGAGGCATTTTTATTCCTGCCATAGAATGAGCATCAAAAATGTCCCTCAAGGGAGATGAAGGGAAAAGCTAAGCTGGCTCACTCTCCTCCAGGCTGCAGGCAGAGTGGAAAATAGCTCTAATGGTTCTGGCTGCTGCTTAACAAATGGCTCAAAGCTCAGAGGCTTAGAACAGCAAATGCTTGCACTTTTGTGGTAGGGAATTCAAGTGATTTACTATAGGGTCCAGTGAGGACATCTCAGCTTCAGGTGCATTATGCTTCCGATTCTGGAAATGGATTCCTCGTTACAAAACAGCAAGTTTCCCCCAGGTCCAGAGAGCCCAGCAAGGAGGTCCCAGAGTTCTGGTATGTTCTGTCACATATGCGGCAGAAGGACCATGTATCAGAGGATCCCATTTTTAAGAAATGCCCAGATCCTGTGGATCTATAGAAGTCTACAGGAAGCAGACTTGGGATAGTTAGGGCTGGAAGAGCGGCCAACAGGCCTGGGGGAATGACCATTGGAAAATACTTGGTTCTTCTAAGGATGATGGACGTTTTCTGAAAGTGGCCGTGGCAATGGCTGTACAACTCTAGTGACAGTTCAAGGGTTTAACTTGCAGTTGTAAAGGGGACGTTCATGCCGACAGAGATAGCACAAAAAAAAAATGATCCTGTCTAGTACACTGATAAACACACATGAACTGATTCCTACATTCATCTACTGAAAGAAAGGGACTTCATTTGCTTGAACGCGAGATTCTCTTAACAGTTCGTTAGCAAATACATGAATACACACACGCACATGCACATACAGACACCCACATTTCACTTTATTTTTATTTATTTTTTTTTTTTGTTTACGGCTGGACAAAACCCTACTGTATTTGGCTAGCACATTGTCTTTGTTCATTTTTTTTTTCTGATTTGGGGAACCTCAGTTCGTTCTGCTTACTGGAAATTGTGGCGAATACAGAAATATGTACAGACGTGGAGGCATCTTTGGTGTGTAGAACTTCAGTCCTGGTAAAACATTGTGACCAACGGTGAGTTACGTGAAGGAGGAGTTTATGTGGGCTTAGAGTTCCAGGCAGAGCATATTCACAGCATGGAGGGAGGCCTAGCAGCAAGTGCAGGGGCAGGGAACCGGGAGCTCACATTTCAGCCACATGCAGGAAGCAGAGAGAGAACCGGAAGTGCGTAAGGCCATACACTCTCAAAGCACAGCGCCCCGATGTTCTTCCCCCAGCGAGGCTCTACCCTGTAAAGTTTCCACAACCTCCTGGAACACCATTCATGGTGGTGGTTTAAAGAGTCACAATGTAATATGAATACTATAACATTATAACCTTAACATGAATTTTAAAACATTATAAACCAAAGAAAAGCAACCAGAAGCTAGGGTGCTACAGTCGAATTCAATCTATGGAAGATTATGGGAATAAAGTAGTCATCTAGAACATGTCTGTAACATTAGAGCTGAATTAATTCTGTCAATTAAATCTAATTAACAAATAATAAACACATCAATATCGTAATGTAATTTTTAGCAAATCTGAATAAACTTCATGATAGAGATTTCAAAGATTCCGAGAAGTAGACGTTCTCTTATCTTTTCTGCAGGAAATAAAAACAGAAATAATTTTCTAGAAGGGCAGTATGGTCATTTATCAAATTGTAAGGTATGCATACTTTTTGATCAACAATTCCACCACTAGAAATGTTTTTTATTAGGAAATTTGAAGGCTAGCAAAATAATTTGGAAAGCAGAATGTGTGAAGTCTTCTTTGATTTTAATTTAAATATAAAATACATATTCACTGATCCATATTGACACAAATAAATTATTGAATAACTGTATAAGGGAAAATAGATAAATGTTTCATACAGAAGAGCATCCCCAATACCGTAGGTGTATGTGTCGACCTCCAGGAAGAGGAACACAGCCCTGTGAGTGGCAGCTTTTCTTGCGGAAGGAATGGATGTCTCAGTGGAAAAGCCCAGTGGTACCTGGTGTCCATGAACAAGGTCACTAGACACGGTAATAACTCTCAGCCACAGCTTGGACCTGTGGTACAATCTGGTTGAAACAGGACCTTGTCTCTGTGATTTCCTTCCTGTAAACCTATAACTCCAATCTAATCATGAGAAAACCATTAGATGAATCCCACAGACAGGCTGCAAAATGCCAGCCAAGCAGTCCTCCAAGATGTCATTATCCATACAAATGACTGTCTGAGTGATTGTCCTGACCAGCAGCACCCTGGGGAGACAGGATAAATCAATGTATTATAGAAATCAAGATCAGAAGAGACGGTAAAGTTAAGGAAACCAGAATCAGGGACGGTCTGTTTATAACAGAGAGTCAATGTTGGGTTGGTTATTCACCGTTGCCAACACACTGTGCTATTGCGAGTTAGGAAGAAGGGAGAGTGGGCATGGTTTATGTGACCCGTCTGCCATCTTATCAACTGCTCTAAATCTCTAAAAATATCCTAGAAAACTTTACTAAAATTAAGATGATAGGAAAATATGAAAATCATAATGTGTTGAGGTCCCTGGGCTATAGCTCACACATGCTTTATGGGGAACTATTGACTTTAAAGCTTTCAGAAGACAAGAGTGTGCATTAAAGTCCATGAGACATTGAAAGCAGAGTAGACTCAAGAAATAAACAAACAATAACAACAAAACCCACTGGTAATTAATAGACTACAAAGAGAACAAATAAAATACTATTATTGATACTAAGGTTGGTGTTTTATAAAAATAAGTATTAGCAAAATAAGAGGTGGGGGCCTGTGTGGTTAAAATGTGGGCCTCAGCTTGCAGCTTGGGTTGCCAGGTCTGCCTGCTTTTATGCTTCCTATGATGGT
Organism: Ondatra zibethicus; assembly: GCA_004026605.1. Taxonomy (NCBI): domain Eukaryota; kingdom Metazoa; phylum Chordata; class Mammalia; order Rodentia; family Cricetidae; genus Ondatra; species Ondatra zibethicus. Next base: position 84,000 of record PVIU01006427.1, read on the forward strand.
GACAGAGCCAGTAAAGTCCTCCTGCCCCAAGCTGCTTTGGTCATGGTGCTTTATCACAGCAATGGAAAAGTAGCTAATTCCCTATAGATACCAGAATTTTATCTGAGATATTTATTTTTCCCAGTCTCTAATTACCACTGATGTTTTCATACGGTGGGATGAAATGTAAACTTCGGAGTGCTTCTCCTATTTTTGTATTGTCAAATGGATCAGTTATTTATTGCTTTCAAACTTTGGGTCCTAAGTAGAACTCTTTTCTCTATCCCAAAATTAGAGAGAAGTGCTTTCGACTTCCTCCTGATAGGCCTGGTTTCTATTGGATGTTTAGTTTTAGTCAAAGCGGAAAAGACTTCTCCTGTCAACCACCCTCTTGGCAGACAGCTGTCTCCTCACAGAACGATGCGCATGCTCAGCCCACGACTCAAGCAGGATATATTTAAAGACCAGTTATAGATGCGTTCAAAATCAAAAAGCTGGGAGCATGGAACTCTCTAGGAAGGGGACTCTGAGTCTAGCGAAGGACATCCGAGTGACACAAAAGTTTTGTCCCCGAGAACTGCCATTCTGACGCATTGTTTTGCAGGTATTTCTTTCATCCCTAGGGAATCCAGAAGGTCAATGCAAGCACAGTATTTACCAGATATGCTTTGCAGGTCTCCTTTCTGCCTGAAGCCCCTCCTCCCTTTCCTTCGCTTTTCAGTGGTGTAGACAAAGGATGCTCTCTGTGAAGAGTGTGGGTTTGGAAGAAACTCTGGGCTTCTGTCTCTCAAGTTGGTTCAAGCCCAAGAGGGACTGCATAGCCTCTAACTCAGCAGGCATGTTAAGCATTCAAGCTGCGCGGTACACTTTCTCCCGGGGGCTGACCCTGCTCTTCTTCACTGTTCCCTTGGCACAGACTTCCACTCTTCAAACTCAAACGCCAGCTTTGTCGTCACGCTGGAGCGTGTGAGACAAGCTGGGCATTAATGAGTGATCTGGAAGGACAGCAAACCTACCTCAAGGGTGGTCGCTTTGCCTTGTGCCATTGGCCTTGTATTTTCCTGTCCACAGCAGTAGCCACAAATGAGCACATGGGGGAACACACATGCACAAATACATGAAGATGATGCTGCAGAAGCCACCATTTCCTCCTGCTTCGGGCCTTGGCCGCTTTCTGTGTTGGCAAGTTGAAGCTTCGTGTTGAGCGTCCCCCCCTGGCCTCCAGCTCTTGCCCCTCCTGTCCCTCATCTCCATGTAGACACTAGTTATTTTGCAACTCACCTTAAGAGCTCCACATTTCCCGAAGCCTTGGCCCTGGGCCTCCAGTACAGGCTCCTGGCCACACTCCCCTTTCAATCCTTTTGAGCTGTTTATCTCTGCTGTCTGCTGGCAGATTTATTCAAAACTTTTAGGCTTAAGTGCATTTTCTAGGGACAAATCAGCCATAATACTGCATTAATGAAGCTGATCTATTCAGACTTTTGCAGGGGACTCTCTCCCATTGATATGCATATGAAGTTCCCTTTAATGGTAATAAGAGTGAATTATGTGGACATATTGACATAAAAATAGGTCCTCAGGTTCTACCTGTACAGTACATTTTGTTAATTGGGAAAATTTTTTCTTTAAAAAAAACAAATAAGAAAAAAATCGCACATCAGTAAATGGGGGGAAAGCCAGCAACATTAAAATGACTTTAAAAAGAAAGACAGAATCTGCTGAGTCAGGGCAGCGTTCCTTGAATACAAGACAAACTATAGTCCCCAAGTGCCACATGCTCACACAGGAGGACACGGTATTGGTTGTTTTCCTGGTTGCTGTGTCAATGTACCCAATAAAAGCAATTAAGGAAGAGTTTATTTTGACTCACACTCTGAGAGTTCTGTCCATCCTGTAGGGGAATGGATGACCAAGGGCATGAGGTAGCTGGCACCTTGCACCAACAGTCGAGAACCAGAGAGGTGAAGGCTGGTGCTCAGATCTGTTGCTCCTTTTCCTCCTCCTGCTCAGTCCAGGACTCCAGCATATGGTGCCACCAATATCCAAAGCAGAGCTTGTGTGATTATCTAGGCAACCACAAACCTGGCCCCGCCCCCTGGAGACCCGGCAGGCAGGGGCAGAAAATACCCTCACTCTATAAGCCAAGTGCAGAGGTCCCTTTAAGAGACGGAGCCTGGTGCTGCACGCCTTTAATCCCAGCACTAGGGAGGCAGAAGCAGGAGGATCTCTGTGAGTTCGAGGCCAGCCTGATCTACAATAGCTAGTTCCAGGACAGGGTCCAAAGCTATAGAGAAACCCTGTCTTGAAAAAATAAAAAGACAAGCCCCGACCACTCCTAATTACTTTCTGTTGTTTCTCTGAGGAGGCAGGCCTCTCTCTCTCTCTCTCTCTCTCTCTCTCTCTCTCTTCTTACTCCCTTCTCTTCCCCAATAAAACTTCCTTCCCAAGTAAGCTCTGTCTGAGAGCAAGTTTCTTTTCTCTGCTCCCCCCCCCCCCCGCCATAGGATCCACGGTCCCACCTCACACCGCATATCATCTTGCTTAAACTTCTCTCCAGACACCACCGTGGACACACCCAGAGATGTGTCTTCTAGATGTTTGCAAACCCACTCAAGTGGACAAACAAGATTAGAATCATGGAAGTGTTCAAAAACCGCAGTGAGCTGTGCTAGCCCCTCCCAGTTGCTTCTCCTCTTTTCTATTGTGGCTACAGAGTCTGCAGTGGGAGGGAGATCTCAGACCTAGCCATTGAGCGTCTGCTCCGAAGCACTGATGTGATAGCCTATATTGTCCTCAGCAGAGGCGCCCACTGTGGCTGTTAGTGGACCCCGCAGACCTTCCCCAGTTGTCCTGACCAATTGTCTTCCTTGGCATTTCCCGAGATTTATCGGTTCTCACCAAGGCCAGTCCTACAGACATCTCCTGGGAAAGTTTATTGACTCATCCATCCTGTCTCCTGGAGATCTGAGTGAACTGGAGGCTGAGAGTGATCATACCTCCACATACCCGACAGGAGCAGCCGTCTGACGAGCTGGGCCTTGCTGAAGCCATTTTGCTTCTCCTGCAGCCCAGGACCTTGTGTTTCCTAAACTCTGGCTTGCTCGGAACAAAACAATTGTTCCCATTGTGAACTGGAGATGCTCTGCAGAAACACCAGGTCCCTCCTCAGACCTGGGTCTCTTTCCTCAAGGCTTCCTCAGGATTGGACAACCTGAACTCTGAGGTAACCTGAGCAGATGGCATCAGCAAGTAGGTGGCCAGGTGCAGATTAGGATCAGCCTCAGCTGAATCTACTGGACTTTGGAGAGATGTATATACTCTAGAGAGGAGTAGGGAAGAAGGGAGATGGTATAAGTTCAGACATCTCTCTGGTCTGCCAGGGATGGCACACCCCAGATGTGACCCTTCATTTCAACGCCTGGCTTCCGGGGCTTCTCTTTGAGCCATGAGATGTTTCAGAGATCTGTGCTTGGTATGGAGACCCAGGAAATGCACACAAAACAGTAAACACAGGCTTTCTTTCCCAGCCCTGACTGGGAAATTATATTATATAATTAGCAATGCAAATATATTCAGGAGCTCCTGCACTGCCCACCACCCAGAGGTGCTCCTGGCAGTCTGCTGCCCCAGGCAAGATGGGGAAGAGGAGACACAAGCCCACCCTGCCCCTCACAGCTTGCACACCTGCCTGTGATAGTGTCACTAAAGCATTTTGCCGCCCTAGGCAACCACCTGCTCTCCCTGCCTGTAAAATCATCCCGGTGCAGTTGAATTCATGAATTCAAACACAAGTAGACAATCTAAGGCCAAGGCAGAAAAGGGACTCTAATGTATTCGAATACACAAGAGTATGTGCCCCTCTCTGCAAAGTACACTGCCTTCAAATGTTTGTTAAACTTTGGCTACCAGTTGTGTGCTTTTCTTCCTCTTCTTTCTGTTTTGAGGGGATTAAGGTATATGGTTAGAATAAACAGATGAATGCCTGTATGCTGTTTTTGACTCTCTCTCTCTCAACAGAGATTTCATGCAGCCCAGGATGAACTCACAGCCCAGAATGATCTCCAAGTCCCAACCCTTCTCCCTCTCGGATACTAGAATTATATACATGCCTCACTACCAGCCTGTTTCGTTTGTTTGTTTGTTTTTGTTTTGTTTTTCCTTAACACATTCTCTATAAGAACAAACTTTAGTCCCCCCCCCACCTTTTTCACAATTTTCTTACAGTTGTGAACATTATGCACCTTCACACACCTGTTTGAACATTTCCTGGTTAATGACCAGTGCTGCGTAATTTTACTTTAACTTGACACAGGCTAGAGTCCTTGAAGAGAAGGCTGCTTCAGTTGAGAAAATGTCTTTAGAAGATGGAGCTGTAGGCAAGCCTGCAGGGCATTTTGTTAATTAGTGCATGATGGGGGAGGGCCCAGCTCACTATGGGTGGCGCCATCCATGGGCTGGTGGTTCTTGTCCTGTAAGAAAGCAGGTTGAGCAAGTCAGGCGGAGCAAGCCAGTAAGCAGCTCCCCTCCATGGCCTCCACATCAGCTTCTGCCTCCAGGTTCCTGTCCTGACTTCCTTCAATGATGAATTGTTGTTTGGAAGTGTAAGCCAACTAACCCCTTCCTTCCCCAAGTTGTTTTCTTGTGGGTTTTTTTTTGTCATAATAGTAACAATAAGACATCGCCATGCTAAAAATCCATTTGTAAAAGGATAGCAGTAAATGAATCAAGTGGTTGTTGTATAGGACTGACTCTTGGTGTTGCTGTGGATACAGTATTACATGGGACATCATATGTAGCATGTCCCAAATCTTCTCTTGACATCCAGGAAACCAACTCAGTGCCACAGACAGAGGTCTGTGTAGACATGCTGATGTCACAACCATGCCAACACAGAGTTAACTAAAATATATCATGTCTGCCTTCCCTAAAACATACAAGGTGATGGTCTGAAAGTTTAGATTTAAGTTTGGAGTCCCAGACTCCTTAAGTTAGAACCTGGGGAGGAAGGGAGGTCCTGCTCCACTCCAGCCCCTCCCACACTCCTGCAGTTAAAATTGGTCATACAGATAGATACCCAGGAATATTTACCCATGACTTTCTGGTGCCCTGGAGACTCCCTAGGAAGATGGACCGAAGTTTCCCCACAAGCTTGGAAATAAGCTACAATTGGTTCTTCTGTACCTCTGGATGTTTAGGTCTCAGTAGAGGGGTAGAGAAGGAAGGGTAGGCTCCAGTGGAGAAGGACCCTTGCCTCTTTACCAACAGCAAGGTCAGAAGATGGCAAGAAAAGGGTCCTCTAAAGCCTCAAGGCCAAGCTGAACCTATGCCAGGGGCTTGGGTCCTCAACTGAAGGAGGAGGCTGGGAGCTGTGGATCAGCATTCACGGACATCTGATTCCAGACTGAGCATGATGGGGGTCCTGTATCAAGTACTCTCAACAGCTTGGTGGAGGGTCGGCACTCAGTAGCTTCCAACTCATCTGGATCCCTCCTGTAGGCTGTGCTTTCACAAGGTTGGGAGTGCTGAGGTGCATGTCTGGTTTCTAACTCCTAGAGAAGATAGGGCTTAGGACTTCTGGGAGGAGTCAGTCTACAGGACTCTGTGAATGTGGAAACGTGGCCTTCGATGGCTCCAGGATTTTCTGAGAAGCTTGATGTTGTGTTTTCTGTTACATCTAGCTAGAGTCATGTTCCCAACTGTGAAAGGTAGGGGTTGAAATGACAGCATTTCCTGGTCCACACCTCCTTCACCATTTCAGTTTAGTCAGTGTTGCCATAGTAACTCCCAACCTGTCTTTTGATGCTCCAATGATTACCAAGTGCCCAACAATGGACAAAAATATCAAGTTTCAAGATGTGGCCTATGCAGAACATCCTGCACACTCAACACCCAATCTCCCGGCAGAGTGAGGTTTCCGCCGCTTGGGAAAGAGAGATGAGAAAACATGCCGTTAGTGACCACAGGAGTGTGCAAATATTGATCACACACATCACCAGACATCTGAGCTTGGACTCTGCTTTGTCTTCTGAGGGGTTAGGTCAATTCCATTTTCTTTGTAACTGTTAACCTAAACTGTCAATGTCCCAGAAAGTAAGATTTGTTAAATCAACTCCCATAACGGATGGGAAAACAGACATAGCATTTGAAAACATGACCTTCAATTCTTACCTGCCTCTGTTTGGCCATCTTCAGGGTGTGGGCTAATGCAGCTACCTTGGCTAAGAGGCCAAGCTTCCAGAACTCAGGAAGGGGTAGCACCAAAGCTTCCCAGTGAAATGATGCTGGCTGGCAGGCTCATTACAACTGATACTGGACAGAAAGATAAACTCAGTCAAGGCTGGGGACATGAATGGATGCACAGAATACTCACTGTGCAAGCAGAAGGACCTGAGCGCCTATGCCCAACATCACAGTGAAAAGAGGAAAGTGTGAGGCGAGCCTGGGAGGCCAGCACCGGGGACAGAGGCAGGAGGTTCCCAGTGGCTTGATGACAGACTAGCTGAGCTGATGGAAAGAGCTACAGGCTCAGGGGCAGACCATGTCTCTAAAAATAAGGTGGGAGTCACTGAGGTCCACCCAACCACGGGGGGAGGAGAGGGAGGGGAGGAGGGAGAGGGAGAGGGAGAGAGAGAGTAAAATAAATCTTTTTTTTTTAACAAAAACAAAATGTGCTTGGTACTAGAAACCTAGACAAGTACCCAGGGGTAGTGAGGGCATGGGTCTCAGAGAAGTGCCTACAACTGCCATGTGACATAACATAACTCTTAACTACACTCTAAACGTGTGTTCTTGCACCCTCAGGTAAGTGTGGTCCTCACCCCTCACCAAAGAAAGTCCTCTTTGCAATAGACAGAGACCATTCCGGAAAACCACAACCAATCAAAATGCAGAGCTGTGGAGCCTGATCCCCATGGCTATGTCTATAATTTGATGCCTGCACCTAAGGTTCAGGCAGCATCCTGAATGGTGAGTGTGGAAAGATGGTAGGAGCCAGAGGATGAGGATGCTTGCTGTAAGACGGGCTGTGTCTCCTAGGGATAGCAGAAGCTACAGCCATGAAGTCTCACCAGCATGGTTGCTGGACTATGACCCAAACAGGGACAACACCATCAGGCATGCTGACAGGAATGGGGGTAGAGCTCCCTATGCCTCAACCCTGCAGGAAGAACGACAGGCAACTAGGGAATGCTGGGAGTGGGGAACAGTCTTCTCCAGGGAAGAGCACGCCAGCTGGTTATCCAATACCACATGATCATCCCTGAAAACATACATACAAAACATACAGACAAACATACATACATTCTGTAACATTATACAGAATGAGCAGGTTGTATTTCTGTGCTTATGAACACACACACACACACACACAAACACACACACATGTATATACAAGTAACAACTATTGAAGAAAAACAGGTCATGAATTTGAAAAAAACATGGGAGTGTGGGAGAGGGTTTGGAAAGTGGAAAGGGAAGGGGGTATGGTGTAATTATAACTAAGCACATGATACTCATGACTAAAGCTTCTATATGAGTAACAAGGTGGTTCTTTTCTGAAAGCGGCCATGTATTCTGTGGTTACTTATGCAGTGGTTATTGATTTGTAAGAAATAAATAGGAACAAGCCCTTATAGAGTTCAATGCAAAGAGGATGGTCTCTTGCCTGCCGCTGACATCATCATGATGTCAGAGGCCTCTCGTCTCAAAGACTGAACAATTTTCTATGTATTTAAGCAAACTTGGCTCCCGTGGGAGGCAGCACAATTGCTAATTCGGAGTTGAGGCAGGCATGGAGAGGCCTGTGTGTGACTCATCCAGGTCAAAAACAGATGATGAATCTTCAAGCTATGCATTGGTTAATTGGATTTGCACGATAGCCTGGCGCAGGCTGTTCCTTTTGTGCCAACCAGACGACTCCCTGTGTGCATGCGAGCTCCCCACTATGCAGGGTCAGTGTCTTTGAACTTGCGTGCTACACTGAGTCACCGGAAAGAAGGTTTAAAACAAGAGGTGGAGGCCTGTGATGGTTAGTATTGATTATAGACTTGACTCGATCTCAAAGCTGCCTTACCTCGAATTGGGTGGCCTAGTGCTAGGGTGGATAAAACAGGAAAGAGCAAGCTGAGCTCCATCTGTCTGTCTAAACAACCCAAACAGCTGCCTCACAGTCTGCCACTAGCTTTGCCTTCTCTTCTAGGATGGACGGTACCTTCAAACCGTGAGCCACGAGAAACCCTTCATTCCGTAGGTGGCTGCTGTTAGGTTTTTTTTTTTTTTGTCCCAGAAGTGAAGAGCAACTAACACAAGGCCCATCCTAGGTGCACTGATGCATGGGTGTTTTGTAGAAATCTACCACAGGCACTTCTAATCGATGCTGGGATCTAGAATGGTGTGCCGCAGAGCCCTGGCTCCTGAGCCCTGGCGCCTGAAGGTGGGTACATTCCTGAGCCCCCTAGATCAGCCTTGCCAGTGGCTCCTCCAGAGTCTGTAATGTACAGCTATGGTTCTTACAGCTCCCAAGTTGCACTGACCTTGCTATTCACAGCCCAGGGTTTAAGATAAACTTACAAGGGTAATTTCATGCAAAACTCACCATGCCAAGTACAGCACAAAGCAGTTTTACAGTTGAATAATGCAAGTGTTTAGTGCTGCCATCTTACAACCTAGTGAACTTCTACCACAGACCCCCTCCGCCTGCCCACCCCACCCCTCCCTTCCCCGCCCCGTCACAGGATGAAGTGAAGTCTTATTAGAGGCGTCTGGCAGGCATTCCCAAAGCCCAATTTCTGACTGATGCCCGAACATACCTATAGAATGGCACATTCTGTGCTTTGAGTCACTGAAGCTTCACAGAGGCGACAGAGAAATAGCAAATGAGGGGGGTGGGGAGCCTGGGGCCCTAACCTAAGCATTAGGGTCAACTCTCCAGTGTCCACTCCTAGGAAAACTAAATCAGCAGGAACAGCAGAGAAGGGGTGTGGCCAGGCGGAGTTTACCTTCCAGGTGCCTTATCAGGGGAATGTGCTGGAGAGATCACTGCTCCAAGAGACACACAGAACCGACTCCTCCAAAGCTGTGTGTGTGCTGAGCCCTGACCTTAGGAGTCTACCCAGTCATTGAGGTGGGAGAGCTGATCTGTGAGCTACCTTTCCTACATTCTTGTAAAGTCTCGCTCATCAGCTGGTGCGTTTTACCATGCTTTCCACAAAATCCAAGTAAAAGGGAAATTCTCATTAAACCATAAAAATCTGATGTTTACAAGAAGTCATTAGGCAAAAAATGTGACCTTACACATGGGAATTTCATGTCCTTTCCAAAATGTGGAGTGATTAGACTCACCTGAGTCTGTCCTCAAGCATAATTGCCTATGTGGCTATTCTGGTTACCATGTTCTGTACCATTGTATGTTAAAAGAATATAATGTGGTATGTTGAAAGAATATAATGAGGTATGTTGAGCGAATGTAACGTGGTTTTTATTTTTAAAGGAGTCACAGTTAAGAGATGGTCTTGTGTCTCCCAAGAGACTTTGGATACCTGAATGGTGTTTAGACTGTAAAAGACCATGGGAAGTTTTGACCGTGAACTAAATGCCCTTTGAACAATAAGATGGCCATGAGCGCATGGTGGCCCGCAGACTGAATGTGGTGGTTTGATTGTGGAAGGCCTCCCATAGGGCTTATGCATTTGGACACTTGGCCCTTAGCTGTTGGCACTATTTGGAGAGGTTATGGGATATTTAGGAAGTGCAGCTTTGCTGGAGGAAGTGCATCACCAAGGGCAGGGTTTAAGGGTTTATAGTCTGACTTCCTGCTGTGAGAATAAAAATATTCTAAGCCAGCTTCCTGCTTTATGGAGGCCTGGAGGTCCTTGTGCTCACAGATAAGCTAGGGACTCTGGCATGTTAACCACACAGGGCTGTTCCTTCAAGGGGAGGGAAGCAGAACCTGGTGTTTACCCACAAGGCTGCATGTGGATGTGGTTAATAGCCTGCTGACCTTTGTACTGTCTGTGTGGTCAGGCCACATCTGATCCTCCCCCAGACCCTTACTGTAAGCTTGTTTTTCTCAGTCAATCTATAGAACCTGTCTTTATGGAATGCGAACTTTACAAAATGCTTTGGTGAAGTCACATCTGATCTCTCTTTAGCTTACGTTGTGCTTTATTGTGTCTATGGAGTTGAGTTAATTATCACCAGGAAAGTCTTCATCAAATTACATTGTGCTTAAATATGTCTAAAATAAACTACTTGAGGTCAGACTCCCTAAGTTTGAGTCAACAGTGGCTACTTAGTCATGTTGAACTGAATTGCCTTCTTGTCTCCTATAGCTGCTCTCTCTGTTGTTCATGAAGGTTGCAGAGACCTCTTCTCTGCTTTTGCCTGCATGCTGTGCTTTTCTGGCCACCATGTACTCTGCCTTGCATGCCACGCTTTTCCCACCACCACAGACTCTAGCCTCTTGCAACGGTAAGCCAAAATAACATTGTCTTACATAAGTCACTTTTGGTCATGGTATTTTATCACAGCACCAGGTTAGTAATGGGTACAGTGTTTGTCAGTAGCCTGCGATTGTCTCTGAAGCTACCGTGTCTCATCAGTTTAGTGTCAGTAACGGGGCCACTTGGCAGTACCCTAGTGAGAGAAAGACAGAGCCACAACCTCATGGTGATGCACAGATTAATGGAGATGGGTTAGTTTAAGATATAAGATCTAGTTAGAAATACACTTTAGCTATTGGCCAAATGGTATTGCTAATAATATAGTTTCTTTATTTCGGGTCTGAGCAGTCAGGAACAAGTGAAGAGCTGGGAACGAACAAGCAGCCTCTGACAACAATAACCTACTATCCATCTGCTATTTGGGGACTACTGCTTCAAGGTGATGTGGTACAAGATGAGATGAGGGATGCACACAAGCCTGGGAACATGGCTGCATGTTCTGGTGATGGAATGAGCTTCCTAGTGGACAGGGAGCACTGAGTGCTGCACTTTGCCAGTGAGCTGTGTATTCCTTGAGCCCACACAGTCTTTGGCAAAGCACTTCAGGCAGTGAGGACACAATGACTCCATTCAGGATTAAAATTATTTATCACAATCACTTTTCTAAAGAGCAAATGGCCTTTCCACTCAGGAAAAGCTGCCATGTTGGTTTGTTGGATGGGTGGGTATTTGCTGCATACTTGGAACTGGGGTGATGTACATGGTTCAGAGGCAGTGAACAGACCTCCTCTGCCCATGTCAGATTGGGCAGAACAAGCACACAGGCCATATATACCCTAGCAATGGTGCAGCTTAAGTTTTTAAGAAGCACTTAGCATTTTAAGAAGTGCTCCTGTACAGTAAAAATTACAGATACACAATAGGACAGATTCAGACATAAAAGACCTCTAAATCAGTCACAGTGTTGGATAAGTGTACATAGGCTTGGGAGAGAGAAGAAAAAGAGTATAGAGAGTTATAAAAAGAAATAAATGGTTTGAAAACAAAACAAAACAAAGTCTTTAAAGAGATAGAGTACAGACAGTCATAGATTAAAGAAGTAAAGATAATAAAATAAATATTAAAAAGTAATAGAGTAAAAATAAATAAGCCACATAAAGATGGAATATACACAGAGTCTGGATTATGTATATTATTGTGTTTTCTTTGAATTTTTTGACTCTAAGTACAGAGAGACATTTCACTGTATGGACTGCTAAGCTAACTCAGCATGTATATTATAAAAGTATCTTGACTTCATAATTTGGGGTCTAAGGATATGTTGCTTTGGAAAAGAGGTTCTTCTTTTGTTTCCACAGAGGATGAGAATCTATTGAATCTTTCCAGACTGATGTGGTTTGATGGACCAAAACCACCTGAAAGGTTACCTAGGGGATATGCTATAGAGATTTGCATTGGTATGGATCCTGGTTTATTGATACAAATTTAAGGTCAATTTTGCTATACTGTGTATGTATATTTCTGCTCTTGATTAAGGTATTGTGTTTGTGCAGCTTATTTAAAAATGTAAAGTATAATTAAGAAATATAGGTTAATAAATAATCATCTATAATAGGCAAGCTTGTAGTCATGTTAGTTAGATTTTCTAGATGTACAGAGATGTATTTTGAATGGATAGGCATTCTTCAAACCTTTCAAAGACTCCAGAATATGGCATTTAAAATGTTTAAGAACTTAGGACTTTCCATGACAATGAGACACACCTGCTCCTGGAAGCACCAATTACTTCAAGAGGAAGTTGAGCATTGAAGAGGCTCCTTGTGGAGTTCATTAGCCTTTGGGGCAAGAAACTGCTCTTGCCTGGACTGCTTAATGAACTGGGCATGTAGCACCCACAGAGAAAAGACTACTGAACTTGCCTAAAGGTGAGATGGTTCTTTGGGGTTCCTGTTTCACGAAAGAGTCTGCCAGACATTCTTCAGAACACAGAAGAAAGTGACTGACAAACTGCCAATATAGATGGAACTGTCTTCAAAATTTCCTGCTTCATGGAAAAGTCTGCTGGATACTTTGGGCCTGTAGGCTGAAGATGGATGCCCCAATAATACAGAAGAACTTTGGGTGACTGTTCAGGCAGTGAGATGTCTCTGTCAATTCTAGAGTTTTGGAAGTTGCTTACAATGCACTTCCTGTTTACTTAGGTAATATTATATCCTTCTGGAGTCTTTGATGGAGTTGAAGAATTTATAGTTATAGTTATAGTTTTCCTTAATTATGATAAAAGATAATGTAGATATAAATATTGTAACTGTGATTATTGCTTGATATCTGTTTTGTAATTTTACTATATTAAAGTTCAAACCTTCCTTTTTATTTAAACAGAAGAGGGGAGGTGATGTGGGATTCCCCTCTTTATGCTGTGAATATCATTGGTAAATAAAGGAACTGCTCTGGGCCTATAGCAGGGTTATAGGGAAACAGAGATAGGTGGGGAAAACTAAATGGAATGCTGGGAGAAAGGAGGAGGAGTTAGAGAGAGAAGCCATGTAGCCCTGCCAGAGATGGACACTGGAACTTTAGCTGGTAAGCCACAGCCACGTGGTGATACACAGATTAATAGAAATCAGTGAGATTAATGTGTAAATTAGCCAATAAGAAGCTAGAGCTAACGGGCCAAGCAGTGATTTAAATAATATGGTTTCTGTGTGATTATTTCAGTTCTGGGTGGCCGGGATGAACAAGCAGCCCCCTCCAACATAGCAGAGCCCATGTCAAACCTCCATACTATCTCTCAAGACCATTTAGATCTTGAGCCCACTGAGCAAAGGTAAGGAAGGCAGAAAGGATGATTTCCTCACAGCCATGAAACAGGCCTTCCTGCCCATCCCATCCATAGGCCTCCTTTCTGACTCGGCTCTTTGCTGATGGAGCTCATGGAACACACAGACCCTCAGACTCTGTGATTATTTAGAGAATCGCTTTTCTGGGAACTACTCAAATTTAGATGTATTTTTTTTCTAAATAAATGAGATCTAGCCTGGGCACTGGAGAGTGAGCTGATTGGTTCTAAATTTAAAATACACCTAGAACATGGTTGTAATTGGATCACTTGATGACTTTGTTATTCTTTCTTGTCATTTATCATGATGTGAAGAGACAGGGATTGACTCAGGATATAGTAGGAATATAGACAGGATATAGTAGGAATATAGACAGGGTATATAGTTCTACCTGTGTCTTCTTCATATCCCAGACAGGGGTGCTGTAGTGATATTTCATTTGTATTTTGATAAATAAAGCTTGCCTTAAGTTCAGAGAGTAAAACAGCCTCACTGATTAGTCTTATAGATCAGGCAGTGGTGACACACACTTTTAATCCCAGTAGCCACACTAGTTTGCCATAGAAACTGGGTGATAGTGGTGCACGCCTTTAATCCCAGCCCTAGAGAGGAATATAAGATGGGAGGAGACAGCTCTCACACACAGTTTCATTCTGAGATTCCTGGAGGCACGATCACCATTTTCAGACTGAGGTTGATGTAAGAGCCAGTGGCTGGCTGCTTTGCTTTTCTGACCTTCAGGTTGAACCCCAATATCTGTCTCTGTGTTTTTATTAATCATGCTACAGACGTCTGTCTTTCTGAATGCCCCAGAATGGGACATCACACATTCCTTCCTTGGCTGAATAGGAAATAGACCCTTAGGTCTATATGAAAATTTCATTCATAGGGTTTGCAATTTGACAACTTGGGTGAATTCCCAATTCTTAGAATCATTGTTCTTTTCACATAGTATCTGCTTCCCATGCTTTTGCTGGGGTCAGAGGTGAGTCTACAAACCTGCCCACAGGTCTCTCAAGAATGGTCAGGTAAGCATGTAAACACACTGTACAGATGCACATGCCTGTAGACGGTGACAAGCAGAAGGGGAGCATGTGCTGATTGATCCACACAGTGCTTAGAGCACAGAGCCCTGCAGTAGAGAAAACGGAACCCCAATCTAGACATCTGAGTTAGTCTTTTCTATTTTTCATTGGACTATATGAGCGAGAAGTAAAAAGTGTTGGTCGCTGTCCACAAAGGAAGATTCTCACTCTTCAGTTCTTCTGGTGCAGGGTTCGTCAGTTCTCTCGGTACTTGAATAGAGAAGGATTTCCCACACTCTCCCTTGATGTGACCCAGGGCTTTTCCACAAAGCAGAGACTGGTTTTGTGTCTACTTGTTTTGTTCTCAGAAGGCTTGTGGTGTGGTGGTGGGAGGGCCAAGTAATTAGAGAGGTTTGTATGGTTTGGGGCAGTTAAACATGTCATGCAGTGGGGCTCACTCCAAAGTTAACAATTATCTTAACACAATATTTACCTCATGGGGAAGCAACCATGCTGTCTGCCTCTTCCTTCGGTGAAATCTCCTGTGGAGCAGACTTCAAAACAGGAGACAAATGCTAGTTTTGTAGAGAGCACTGCTGGATCCAGGTAGTGCTGAGCATCAAGGTATCCTGTGGAACTCTTTGGACCTGATGTGCGCAGGTATGGGTGTCTGATTGACAGCTCTATAATGTTACAAACGATGCTTCCAGTTGATTCAGGCACTGTGGTGCCATTTTCTTCAGCTAACAAGAACTGAGGCACCAGGAGGTGACTGTATTGATTATTTTATTGATTGTATTATTCAAGTAGTTATCAAACTTAGGTTTAACTGCACGCTATCTAGACCCTGCTGAGACACAGGGTGAACAGTAGATTACAATAGAGTTTCCTGCAAGTAATGTGATTGACAGAGATGCAGCCATATGTGTCTTATTGTAGACTTGGGGCAGAGCTCAGTAAGTTTTCTCCTAACCTTGGGCGTATTTCAGGATGGAGGAAGTTGACCACCCAATTGTTTCTCCTTTCGAATGTGTCTCACTTGGATAGACCAAGTAGAGTTGCAGTCCTTGGTGATGATGGATCTTCTGTGGAACTACAAACTGTTGGCTTCCTCATCATCCCCAGGATAAGAGGCTGCCTCTCCAGGGAGGAAACAGCTATGGTGGGCACAAGACAGCACGCAGTACAGACTTTCAGAAGAACTTGTGACCAGGGCGAGAGGATTTATGGGCAAAAGGTAATTAGAGAATACAGTAATTTAGTAGGTGCTCGGGCACTTAGATGACTATAAATATGACAGGTTTATGAGGAGCATGAGGGGTACTGAATAGGAGAATAGCCCTATTAAGAGAAGGTGGAGACTGAATTGCATTTTAAATATTTTCATTCTACTTCTGTATGTTCCCGCACAGCTTTGCTAAAAGTCCCTTAAAAACAAAATGCAATATAATATAATTAATGTATAAACTGCCAAGCAAGTAGATACACATGCACACATGTACGTGCTTATGCATGGTCTCTCCCTGCCCCCTTACCACCACACGTTAAACACCAAGTGTTACAAACTAAACTGTTAACTCATGAAAACATATTGTGTCGCTGCCTAGTTTTATCATGCGGATCCTTAACTTTGGTAAACACACACACACACAGCACTCAGGAACTTCCAAAATGAGCAGTGTCAGGAGTCATAGATTGCACTTTTGAAGGTGGTACCCAGGACCTACACTTTAGGGCCTACCAAGTGATCTATGTGCACAGTGAGGGTGTGGGCCACAGCTTTGGGTAACTAGGAGTCTTTCTCCCCTTCTCAAGTTCCCTCTCTCCCGTTCGTGTCTTCTGCGAAGGTCTGTATTGACCACACAGTAAAACCTGCTCACTTCTTTCCCCACTTTTAGTGGGAGGAGCCAGTCTGTTCCCTGCCTTGAAGTGCAGAAGACAGTGCAGAGTCCAGGTACGAAATGCACCACCTCAAAGAGGACTGAGTGACCCCTCAGAGCATCACTCCATGGGTAACTCCCGCTCCACACACACTAAAAACCATTTCTACCAACCCCCCATCAGGCCAGCCCTGGAAGACTGGTGCCAGCTCCGTCAGACTTGCAGTGCACTTAAACTGAGTCCCTATCAAAACTAATGTACTCCTTTTGAGGGTAAAATCTTGATTATTTGAGGTGAGGAAGGTGAAGAGATCCACTGTGAGCATGTCTGAAAATCCAGATGTGCTAAGCAAAACCACAGGGTTTTCAAGAAGACTTGAAAGGGGCGGGAGCATGCTAGGACTGGAGAAAAGCCAAGCCCCTGCTGCAGAAACCTTACTCACTTGTAGCATACCCTGTTCTGGAGAGCTTCTAGAAGGTTCTTCCAGTTCATGACTGTGCATAAGGCTGAGCTAGGAAAGGATCTACAAGTAATATGCAGCCATGAGAATAGGTGTGTGTGTGTGTGTGTGTGTGTGTGTGTGTGTGTGTGTGTGTGTGTGTGAAAGAGAGAGAGAAAGAGAGAGAGAATTTGTGAGATATGTCTGTCTCGGTGAGGTCAACATCTCAGTAATGTTCACAAGGGAGGAGGGAACCCCAGATATGCTCCTTCCTCAAAGGCAGGAAGTGACCGACCAGGGTCAAAATAAGCAAATGAGCGTGAATCTCTGGGACATTCCTGGGTCTTCTTAGAAGATCTGCTTCACCAGCATCCCTGATTGCTCTGCCTGGGACACCAGCTCTCATCCTCCCTTGAGAGCAAAGCTGTCATCATTTTGTCCTGTCATTCCTGCTCTCTCCCAAGCTGGCCCTTCCTTCTCCTCGTCACTCTCACAGGTACGGATGCCCTGGCTGTTCGTGGTGAAACAACTTTAAACCCCTCTGAGTTTCCTGCATAGGTGATGCCCCATGCATCTGTGAAGACACGTAACACTCTGTGTCTTCCTCATCCCAGGTGTCTCCAGCTCCTTGTCCATCGCCAGTTCTCACCGTCATGGTGCCCCGGTCCTCATCTTTCTCAGGCATTCTTGGGGCTGGAGGTGTATGGGTCCAGATAATAGTCTGAGGACTTTGTAATGCTGTAATGTGATTGGTCAGAACAGACCTCTTTTCTCCACGACATTGTCCAATCCTACCCAGGCATCCTGTGGGATGCCTCAGACACAGCTCAGTGTTACTTGTGCAAAGGAAACCAGTGCCACTAATCCTACTACCTGGACTCTCATATTCACACATTCACATGAACACCATGTATTCTCATTCACACTTATGTGTCCATATGTGTGCACAAATACACATGTGGGCACTAATTCACATAGGCAGGTACAAACACACACACACACACACACACACACACACACACACACACACACACTACCCATACCTTCATTTGGACACACACACACTCTTACCTCTACCTTCATTTGTATACGTAATTCTATTTTTCCAGTGCTCTGGTGTAAATCTTAAGCATCAACTTTGACCTCTCCTCCCAATAACATTCCACCCTTAATCCTTCAGGAAATCACCACCGAGGCTCAGCATTCAGTCCACCTCAGGTTGGGTCCTCTCAGGTCACAGAGCAATTAACGGCAGCAGCTTCCTCCTGGTCCCAGTGTGAATTCCTACCTTCCAGGTAAAGGTCATTCCAAAAAATGTCAGCAAATCCAGTTCAGCCCTCCTATAAGTCTACATTTGTCTCCAGAATCCTAAGATGGATTTCAAAGTCATGGCCAGAGAAAGCCACGTTCCTTCTCTGCTCTCCTGGAGCTTTGTCCCACCCTCCAGTCGCACCCCCCCTTCCCACCCCCCAACCGCACCCC